>JAQFZX010000385.1:0-62853 GCA_034682405.1 Hydroisotoma schaefferi | reverse complement strand
TTTGGATAAAATGTAGATAACCACAATCAGGCACTCGAACTTTAATCTAGCTGACCTAGCATATTTCTTGCATATGAATGAGAAAGGCACATATAGCTTGCTTGGTTGTAGACCAACGATCGATATGTTAAATGCAAATAAATCCTGATACTGAAACTCAGGTATAGTTTGCGTCCTCATGCTTTGGAGAGGTTTAGGAAACTATTAGATTCAATTTTTCAACATTTACTTTTATTAATGACGTCCGAGAAACTAATCCCACAACTTGAATACCTGATAAACTGCGAACAAATTGCTGGTGGGACTAGGCTCACGCTTCCACTCCCACTCCCTATATTTTCTTAGTATATTTATCTACACGTTTTCTAAGAAAGCAGGAACAAAACGTGATATCCTCAAGCTAAAGGCTCAAGGGATCATTAGCTAGTGACGGAAATATGACGTCATTACTTGCCATGCTAAAATGAATAAAGTTTTCATCAGTCAGAATAGCAAACCTGTCAGTGACAACGCCAAACTATCGAGCGAAAAAAATTTGCATGGTAATAATAATAAATTATCCGTAGTAAAACTGCATCAATACAACCTAGAGAACTGCACGTCTACATGTACAATCGCTCAGAGAAATGAGATTCAATTTAGGCACTTTTTTAACATTTTTATACTTCACCTCAAGACATTGAGTTATTTAACTGTCTGCTTCATTCATGCGTCAGTAAAAACAAAGTACGATAGTTGGTAGTACAATGATTGCAGTACAAAGTACCTGCAATGCAACAAAGCAAACAAGCCAAAACTATTAAAGCAAAACACACAATAAGTAAGCTAAGCATACTCCGCAGCTCAAGGATCAGTGCAGAATTCTAAGATGATCGTTCTTAGCATTTTTATTATTCGGTCAAGTATTTTTTCTTTGCAATCCTCAAGATATCTTTTATACGCATAGAACAAGCCAAATGAACCATCACTTATTTATTGGATACACAATGCAAAGTTGCTAGCTTACTCTGGTTAAACTAGTCATAGCCAGCACAACATAGGAAGGAATAATATGCATACGCTTGGACGAAATCCTTAACAGGAATTTGCTATCAATTAATAACGCTTCTGTGGCTCAACGCTGAAAAAATCATGTAGAGTATATAACTGGTACTGATATATAAAAAAATCCTCACTTGAAGATTCATGCTGAATGTGTCAAGATTCAATTTAATTGATCTCATATTGCGAACTTTTTTTTAACTTTACAGCCTCAAGGGATTGAGACGTAATATTATCATCATTATCTTGCTAATCAACACAGTTACTAAACAAAAGTTGAGAGTAGTTAGGTAGGTGCCTATATTCTAGCATGTTATTTGCTAATAAAAGAACGTTAATATTGAAGAGGGTTCGCGAGGATATTTTTTGGGAAGAAAACAGGTCTTTCAGAAACCCCTGACTGGATTATATGATTAGAAGCCATTCAGCTATGAGCCAGATACCTTTACTTTCATAGATAACCTCTACAAAAAGGTAGAGGTAAAGCCAAGATCATCACATTCATATGAACAGATCTGTTAAAACTGACTTCTTATTCTTATTCAATCCAGAATACATACTACTTTTAGGCTTAGAATTGAACCCATTCAGCAGTTTTCAGTGTTGGAAACAGTTTACCAAAGATTTTTAACCAACGGTCTAGACTTAAAAATGATTAGAATAAAATCGTAGGATGACGGAAATAAGTATTGTGTAATAAAACTAATAATTTGTTATATGGATTTGACATGCAAGTGCCTCGTGCATGTCCTCATATATTTACTTGTAATTTGTCCATTGTTTGATTTTGTATGCACTTCAACTCCGGTGCAGTTCCGTGAGCAACTCCCTTTGAGTCCACAAACAATCTAACTAACAAATGACCAAACATAATGGGACGATTTAAGCGATTACTCAAGAGTTTACCGTCCATTTTCCAGTGGAGAAAGTACGGTAATAATAATGAAGATGAGCAGAAGAACAAGCAAGATAAGAAGAAAAATGGCAAACAACTCCCCACATTAGGGAAACTGCCCTCCTACCCCGCATCAAGTAACCCTAGAACCATCCCAACCATTCGAATCCGACGAGACCATTCTATGAGAATTACCGATCCTCTGGGATTAAAATACTCCTTGAGTGAAAGCAACTTGGCAGTTGCAGCCATTTATAGGAAGAATTTAAGCCTCCGAAATGCTAACTATAAAAGTCTAAGTTTGAGCAATAATCTTAACAGTATTACCAAAATGACCAACCATCCAGCGTCCCTCTTAAGCGTTCGGGATAAGAGTTTGAGGCAGAAAAAGCATGCAAGATTTTACGAAGACATCCTACCCATCAAAACCCAGTCTACCAATGACCAGTTGAACAGAACTAGTAGTAGTATTTATCTTAATAATAATTTAAAGCCGATAAAGTATGGGTCTGGGTCGGATATCCCTAGGGTTGTTGCCCATGTTATTCAACAAAGTTCCCGGAAGAACCAACCCGGGGATCGGGTAATGGTTAGGGTTATAAATGGAGCAGACCCTTCAGTCCAGAGTCAAGTGCTCCTTAATACAAAAACGTCTCAACCTTGGGAGGATTTGGTCAAGGATTTAGGAATGGCTGTGAAGTTACCGCAGTATAGAAAGGTGGGAGATCGGCTTGAGACCCTTGACGGTCGGAAGGTAAAGATTTCCTGTAACTTTTCCTGCATTTGTCTGTACTGCACGTTCAGGCGATAGTGTAGTTTCTTTATCACACTGCAATTTAGATAAGTCAAAAGAAGGAGAGGATCTAAGGTCCGAACAACGTTAAGCGTGCTAAGTTTTAGTGGAATGCAGGATTTTCTTAAGATTTTTAATATTCTACAGCCAGCTCCATCGAAAATGTAGTACTTTATCGCGTTTTATAATTACAACTTTCCTTTTCGAGCAGGATAAAGTGTAAAATAAGGGAAGGAAGCATTTGTAAAAATAGGGTCTTTTGCTGGAAAATACAACTTGGCTTAATCTTATCGTGAAAGTAAGCAATTCAGGCGAAAAAAAAATTCCCACAAAATAGTTAATCATCGCCCTTTTTCTTCAGTTCAAGTTTAGAAGACTTGTCGTCCCTTGTCCTTTGAACAGCTCAGATGTTCCAGTCAAATCATTACAATACATTAAATTAGTGATTTCATATATAATAATTAGTGATGAAATAATTTTCTACGTTTATTTTATCTTTTACAGATTCAAAGCTATTCCCAGCTTCGCAGTGAGCTAAAAGTGGGCAACAATGCATTTTACATTTACGCAAACAGTGGCGATGACTATAATTCCAATGCAGTTCCGAATTTACAACGGCAGCACCGCCTCTCATTACTTAGTCAGCACAACCAAAACTTAGAAACAAAAGCTAATGCTGCTGAAGGCTCTAATAGTAGTAAAGACCTCAGACTCCGCAGGAACAACATCAACTCTTCCTTTACAGCAATGACGAGACGTAAGGTTGAATTATCAAAGACATTCTCCAACTCCTCAACCGACCTTTCTACGTCTAATCAATATTTGAACGTGCAACACAAAAGACGTCATCGAAGACGATCTCATACGCCATCCGCCTCCCAAACTGTCCGTGGGAATATTACAACCTAACCTTGATTTTTAGAATTAGCTAAATCAATAATACGCTAATCCAAGGCTGAAACCTTGAAACTTTATCAGTTTGAGGTCTCTCAATCAATCTTCTAATAAATTCATGCATTGAAAAACCGCTTACTTCCTGCCTGGATTATTATCATCGACCAATGCTGTAGAAGCTTACAGTTTTGAGTCTCCCGATAAATATCGGAAGTCATATGGCCATTTCCCTGCTGTTAATGTCGAACAACTTAGCTTTTTACAGTAATCAATATTTCGACTAATAAATAGTCCAGTTGGTTAAATAATAGCAATTAGCTTATTAAAGAGCCCATACTAGCAAAATATAGCTTTACTTTTTCCATGACTTTTACTAAACATTGACGAAGGGAAGCTTTAAAAAATATAACATATAAAACGGTTCAAAGAGAACATCTATCGGGCATGGAAGGATTATAAGTAGACGACGAGGATGCTGAAACTCGCTTTGGCTCGCATTTAGTAAACACTATCAAAGGTCTTTGAAACCCCTTAGAACGATGAGCTGAGGTTCCAAGAGACTCTGATGACGAAAACCCGACTACATTTAAAAGGAAGTCTTCAAACTGATCCGGAAAAAACTTCACACTTTTATACGTTTGGTGTATTTTTTCCTAAAAATAAAAATGAATTATAATTTTGCTCATTTTGAAATAAATTCACAAAAAAATGCAATATTCAAAATACCGTAATTTTTTTCTTTTTTGAATAGGAAGACCAGGGTTGAGGTTCTAATATAAACTTTCCATCAGGCTTCAAGTGGGAGTAAATTCTTCTGAAGAATCTTTTAAGTCCTTCATCACCAAAATTCAAATGTATCCATTTAGTTACGCTAAAACAGGTTATCACATCGTACTCAGGTTTTACAGTCTCTAATAGAGCGTCAGAGGTCAACACATAATTCTCCTATTAAAACCAAAGTTGCAATAATTAGCTTCTAAAATTGAATAAAAAATTGAAAATTAAATTAATAAATAAAACAAAAACTTACATGAGCAAATGAAACATTATAAGGGAAAGCTTTCGGCAGCTTGTCTCCACTGCCAGGGGGTGGTTGCATGACTCCATAAATCATTGGCAGGCTTCGAGGGAACATGATATCTTTGTTATCCGGATCTCGAGTCATGAATTGTTTAATGTTTCTACGGGCGGCATGGATGAGAGAAATGTCAATATCGATTCCTAAAACCCGACGCGGTTCGAAATCTCTAGCGATTGACAAGGTAACATGCCCTGAGTTGCAACCAACGTCCAAAACGTCCTTTCCTTTGAAAAATTCTTTCTTCAACACCCAAAGACGGGAGTCACCCTGGTCTGGATTTCTATATCCATAATAATGACTATAGTTTCCGAACTGAAATACTTGATCTTTCAGTCGATACTTCTTCCCTTTATTGGTTTCGTCAGTTTCCTGGGAAGTTGAAGGTTCCTCCGTTTGCTTTCTCCCGTTTCGTTTCCGGTGCCTGTGCTTCTTAGACTTGTTTGTTTGAATTCCTGCAATCATATCCTCAGCGTTCGGCGTGGCCGCAGTAGTAAGGCCTAGGGGATCGTGAGGATTTTTAGGAATGAAGACAGGAACCTCCCCTTGAACCGGAAGTGGTGAAGACTTTGGGGTTTCTTTGTTCAATTCGGCACTAACTTTAGCATCCGACAAGCTAGCCAAATTGAGTGGGTCCCGTATGTTACCCCCGAGTAAAAAATTCGAAGGCAATACTGAAGCTTGGCGTCGCAACCTATTCCTCTTGTACGGAGGGATGTAAATAGAATCTCTGATTGATTTCCTTCTCTTCCTCCCGTAAGGTAGGGTTCGATTTTTAACTCTGTCCTCCAGACCCTTCCCGTCTGTGCCACTCGTGTTGAGAACATTACTGGTCAAGTACCCTTGAAAGCATTCATCACCTAGAAAAAAGAGATTTAAAATTAAAATGCTGACACTTTCAAACAATTACGGATTACGGATAAACGGGTTTACACTTGTTGGACTGAAGATACAAATGTTCAGTCCAACTAGGTTTACACGGCCTTTTTGCAGGTAAGAACTACAGCTTCACACTGATTCCCAAAAACTAAATACCGCATATCCTCGAATACTGTCCCCTTTTGAATAGTAGCCCCCTTAATTACTATTTATAATCCCATTTATTGACTCTTAAAAATGGTCAGTGTCCCGGGACGCTATTCGACGATATACGGTACGACACCCTCGCCCTTTAACACTTAAAATTAAGCAATGATTAACCTTCGTCATTAGGATTCTCATTCTCAATCGGAGGGTCAGAGTCGTGACCTCCGCCACCTCCGGACAAAATGGTACAGTATGAGAGTTCAACATCGGCTTCGTCGCTGGAAAGATGGTCAACAATGACGCTGATTCCCCCCCGGGGGGAAGGGGACTGGTCCAAAGATCGCACATGAACACTGATTCCCCCACGAGGGGAAGGGGACCGGTCCAAAGATCGCACGTGGACGTGTTGATGTTGATGATGAAGAAGACGATCTCCCTCCAACCCGGGGTTTAAATTGTCCCGCAACTGACTCATGATCTCCGTCAGACCTTGATTAAAACCGTGTAAAATGACCCACTGACCCTTGACCTGGGCCCTTGAAATGCTCAAACTACCTTTAGAAAAGGTCAAATAAGGGGTACAACTTTGTTGTGGGTGTGACGGGTAGTATAAATTGGAGATAAAGGGTCGTGAAGAGGACACACCTTGCTGGTGCCTGGGAGGACAGCTTAGTCCATTATGAGCTTAGGCAGCCACTTCTACCCTTGTTTTTGTTACCATCCCAAAGTTACGGAGCCGTAAATCTAGCACTTCTGGCTACTACTCGTACTGGAAACTGGACGACCGACAGGCACACTTTTACAGAATTTTATAGAGTTTTTAATTACAAAAAAGGTACATAAAATGAAGGCAGCCATGCAGTCCAAGGTCTTGGTTCGTAGAAGTTGATCCTCTTATAGTAGAAGTTACGGCAAAGTTAATTTTTAGAGTAGTAAAAAAATGGATTTTTCATTTCTTTTGCCCAAAATGTGTTGATTTACAACAATCTACGCATAGGAAAAAACTGATCTAAAGAGCTTTGAAAACTTACTATGTGACTGTCGTATGAGTTCAATTATTTTAAATTAAAGACCAGACCAAATGAATCTAAAACTAACGGGCTAACTTGCTATTAATATTTTTTGGCTTACGTCGATCAATAACTTATATAATTAGGTCAAATGCCTTTCTATTGCTTTTATTTCCAGTTCAATGTCGATTTAAAAAAAACATTACGTATTCTATAATCAATACGGCTATGTTTACGGCTCCGTGTTTAACATAGTAATTCCCAATTGAATCCCCTACTTTGGTCGATAGTGGTGGCCTCAGACTATGTTTTTAACCACACAATCTTTCCTTCTCACTTTCATTCAGCGTCTTCTACTGACTAGGTGGCCACATTTACCAGCTTTTTGGAAAAGTGCCAGCTATTTTCGTTGTTTTTCTCATACAACGTTTAGATCCGATGATGAGTCGTCTTTCTGGTTCTATTTAGTATTGCCTAGTTGCCGTGCTTATCTTCGATAAGTGGTATTTGGTAATTTTAACGATAAAGGCATCGATTGTAGTTTTCTAAGTGATCTGATGATGACATTGAGAATTTAAGCCACTAGAAAGTATTACGAATAAACAGTCGACGCTATTGCAAATTAGTAGACGCTGCGCTGACGGGGTTGGGTCCTGATCTGACGTGGGGCCTGACCTCAATATCTTTCATTCACAGAGCCAAAGCTTATGATGGTGTGATGAAATGGATTAAAGATAATGGTCCAGGGTGTGTGGTTGTTGGTTGTTGATACCCATAAATCCACGCCTTCCCAATAAACGAAACAAAAAACGCGTTTGCCAGCTTATAACTTTCAAATTGCAGTTTGTAATTGTAATCATCTGCGCTATCTTTTAACTGTTAATGAGCTCCGCCCAGCCACACCCCTTCATACCCTATAAATTGTCTAAAAATATAAAAAGCATATTTTGTCTCTCTCTGAGCGGAGTCTCCAGAAAGTTTCCTCATTTTTAGGGATCTCTATTTTTTAAGGTTGAAGTGGTAATTCTATATGCAACGTTTCCTATAACTAACCAAGTTACAATTTCAATCAATTTTATAGTCGGACTATGAATTTTATGGCTAATTTAAAACTTGACTTGCTACTTCATTTTAAGGCAGAAACTTATTTCACGAAAGTGTATTTAAATAGTCACATTAGCTTAAGATGATTTCGTGAACAATGGGCACTCTTATTTCTAACATTTCTTCACAAAAAAGTATAAAGGATAAATAAAATATCCACCACAGGGTCATGAAGCCTTGGGTGTTTTTATTTCATAACTCTTCATTCGAAATGACTAAATTAAATACCAAATATTCAAGGATTATCGTGTTCTTGCCTGCAGGCAATAAAGGCTCTATTCATAAACTTCTATGAGCCTCTTAAATCGAATCGGCCTATGACGTTTATTTTCCGTCAGTCGATAAGTAGTGTCATCAGTGGGGATATTGTTGACCAAAACATAAACATCAAGCTTTGGGGTTCTCATAAAAGGGCCCAGTATTTCCTTTTCGAGTTTTCCTCGGGGGGCGTTCACCATGTCAGCAAGGCTCATTTCAACCTCACCCATATACTACAAGGAAATTGTTTTAAAAAATCATTTAATGCTATAGTTCATCCGATCTTGTGTAACATTAAGGATTACTAGGCTTGTCAACTCATTTGCTATTTAATTTTTGCATCCAAACCTCTGGAGGCGACCGAGGATAATCGTCATCTAGGAATACTAGTTTGAATTTCTGTAAATATTTTAGAAATCGACTTAGTAAAAGATTGCTGATTTCAATTCAAGCGTTTTACCATACCTGTCTACGACCTTCGGAATAGTTTATTTCAAAAACTTCTGGCCACTCCGGATTGTAATTATCTCGCATTACGCTTGTTTCCTCTCCTTCGTACCTTGCAGAATCGGACCCTCCATAGTAAGTTATCTTTACGAAGGGATCTGTAGAAGTAACAATTTAGGGCAGTTTTATTCATCACATAAGCATCCATTTAAACATACCTGGAGCCCCATGACCTGAATCCAACGGAGGAAAGCCTCTAAATAGAATCAATGAACTATTGATTGATGCTTTGACTCAAAAACCGTTTGTAGACATGTTTCTAACCTTGCTGTAAGTACAAACTTCACATTCGTTCTAGGCATTTTCTGAATTCGTTGGTATTCTTCTATCTCTGAATCCGTCCTTGTATTTGTATTCACAATTGAATCTCCATTATATTTGGAGTCTGCATCAGACTTAGAATTAGAACCTGCATCCGCGTACGAATAGTTGTAGATGTATTCGTACGAGGAAGCAAAATCGGCTGTGAAAGCCAGAAATATGTAGAGGTTTACTGGAATCGAATTCATCCCTTCAACCGTTTTTAAAAAGAGACAAAGAAGAAAGTTACAAAAGTTTGGATTACTTTTTCCTTTTTGACAAAAGGAAACAACCCTGTTTGTCTTCAATGAAATCTTAGCAACTGAGCAAAAAACTTCTCATGAATACGAATTTTTATTTGATGATTAACGTCAAAAAATGCCGAAAATAATTATCGTATGTACCATTGTTTTCTGCCCACTAAAGTAAAATATTGCATACTAAAACGCTGTAAAAAAATGATGTCATAAAATCTGCGGAGTTTTTATTTGATTTCAGCGTAACAATGCATTCTGCGCTTTACATGCTTGAATTCCTTAGTATACTAAAATGTTGTTTCCTTGCTGGTTTAATTGGGTGTTTAATTTCATTATCCAAGATCTGAAAGGCCAAGGATATGTTGGACAAGGAAGTGACGGCAAAAGAAGGCTAATTTAATTTTAATTGATGGCTTGTGCGGTTACCAGTATGAATAAGCTAATGCTAATAAGTTCCTGAAGCATAGACAAAAGTCCGCTTCCTGCTACAAATTGCCTTTCAAAGACCCATTCTCAATGTTGTACAATTCACCCTCTCCGACGCTGAGAAGTTCATGATCTCCCAAATTTGAGTCTCTAACTTAAAATCGCATCCACTTGGCGACTTTTTTAGGTTATAAAATTGGTGCATGCATATACATAGACAGGCCGATAATCCATGGAATAAACTCCAAACCCCATTCCTCATTGTGCCGGACCGGATCTAGGAGCATCAGTAATGATAGAGCTACCAAAACACTCCAGTTGTTTCATATGCGTGTTGTATCTGAAGCGTCAAATATGCGAAAAGGTTATACCTCAAGCCTCTAGCATAGGTGGATCATTTGTGGGCATGGAAAATAGCTCATTTGAACATATCGTATGAGGAAATGAGTTTAAAAGTTAAAGCTTGACTAAAGTACGCAAAATATCATACAGAACTGACTACTCCATTACGTTTCATAATATAGCATAGTACAGTTAAGGAATATTAACCGCACATAAATTAGCAGCACTACTTAAAAATTAGCATTAGCATTAGAAGAACACATAAGAAAGGATATGGCTTTGATTATTTGCAACACCTGGCTTTCTATGCTCACATCTGATCATGGGAATTACGGTACGGACGGTTGTAAAACTCCACAGTTAATTACATAAAGCCAAAACCCAAATCAGTAAAGCATGTTATTATTTTAGGGATTTTTTAGCATTGTGTAGATTTAAGAGATCAGCCATGCAGCTCCTTACAGAATTATTGGACAATCCCCTTGAGTTCCGTTCTTGATGCCATGTACCGTACGATAGTAGTACTCATAAGGAAATAGGGAAAGTAATAAGAGCGTAAATGTGCAAAAGAGAGCTTTCCGGGACCGAGATTTCATGCAAGAGAACTGTTCCCTGATCTAGTGGACAGCGATACCCGGGCATTAAGCTTTCACTTTCACCTGTTTCTTGCAAAAACAAAATTTAGTATTGAATCTTGTTTCACCAGCTATATCACTTACTTAGCTTTATTGTCAATCAAGCGATTATAACACGTGTACCGTCTCAGGATGGATTTTATATTGAAATCAATAAAATCCCTGCTGCAGTTTCAGTTTCAGCTAAACGAATAAACTTTGGAATTTGCAGCTTAATTTACATTTACCATGAGATTTGACTTCAATGTAATTAATTGCATACCAAATCTGCAAACCATGATGCTGTTTTAGCTTGAGGAACCAAAGGGAACTCATGTTTGGGTTTAAACTGCAGACGAATCCATGGGGTACCCCACCTCGGTTCGAAAGGGCCAAGCCAGACGAGCTACGACTTGTGTTTCGAAAGGTACATGGTAAAACCAATTCTGTTTTCATTGTTGGACAAAAACTACGAATACGATGTTTCGTTTTTTATTTAGTACGCCACAGTAGAATCGGACGGAGAATGGTTTATGACATCCGAGGACTTTATACGGAAGTACCTTGGGTTATTAAATACCCAAGATTACCATCCTGAGTCGGTTAAAATCTTGGCAGGAATGATTGACACGAGTAAAGACGGGTTGATCTCATTTCAAGAATTTCGGGGCTTCGAAGGCCTCCTCTGTGTCCCAGATGCCCTATATAGTGAGTACTGAAGAAAGTACAGCAAAGGGTCCCTGAATTCAGGCTTTACTATTTATAATATTAGCTAAATGTGTGGTTTTTGTATGCATAATTACAGACACTGCATTTCAGCTCTTTGATAAAAATGGCAATGGATTACTGAGTTGCGACGAGTTTGAAGAAATTATTAACAAGACCACTTTGCAGCAGCAGATTCCATTCAACCTGGATGGTCATTTTGTACGGCTGTACTTTGGGCAGAAGAAAGATCGTGTTATAACTTATGCCGAATTCAGTCAATTCATACATGTACACTAGCTTTTTCCCCTTTAAACAAATATTAAGAACTAAAACCCTTGTATACTTCAGCAGAAATAAATACAGCTTACTTATTGATATACAACAGGATTTTCATGAAGAGTATGCGGCTGAAGCCTTTAGATGCTTTGATACAGATTGGACAGGATTCATAAGCATTGAAGACTTTTACAAAATTATGACTACAATTAGAAGTCATTTACTAACGAAAGAAGTTAAAACAAGACTGAAAGATGTATAATAAACCTTACCCTTAGCGTTTTCCAAGAAGCAAATGGAAATGGAAATACAATCTTGGTTTAATAAATTATTGCAGATAGTGAAAGTGGTAACCGGAGATGACAAAGTCTCGTTCCCGTTTTTCATTGCGTTTAATACTCTTCTTAGAAATGTTGAGCTGGCCAAGAAGATTTATTTACTAGCATCAAAGGGCGAAAGGGACAAGGAAATTAGTAAAAACGAGTTTCAAGCAGCGTGTAATTTAATGAGCCAAATAACGCCACTACAATCTCAGATCCTGTTTAGCTTATCTGACATGATTCACGAGTCTACTACAATGATTTATACCGATTTTGAAAAACTTGCCCCAGAACAGTATTACAGGAAAGTGCATAAGAGAATTGTAAGTTAATTACTAACAAATATTTACTGTGATTTACAATTTGTTTAACCCAGTAAACTGAATTCCGATTTCAACATTTCAAAATGCACGTAAAGGTTACAATCAAAGCGGTACAGAGCCCAGAAGAACGAAACATGGTAACTGAATTGTTGGAGAGCGCTTATAGATTCACAATCGGAATAGCTGCTGGAGGTTAGTTTAGTTTACAAGCGAAATTGAAAAATAATTGATAGTTAATATTTTTAGTTAAAATAGTTGAATATAACACGAGGATAAGTAATTTCATGTAAATTATTGTCCTATGACTTCAATGAAACGTACAGCAATCGGTGCAGTAGTAGTTTATCCCATGGATCTGGTAAAAACCAGGTACACTACGTTACGTCATCATAATTTAATACGTTAAATGAAAAGTTATTATGCATAAACTGTCTAAAATTCCCTTAAATTTGAAATATGTAAAACTAAGAATGCAACTCCAGCGTCCTAGCACTTTATATGAAGGTAGATTATACAGCAGCGCGGTAGAATGTTTACACAAGGCTCTAAGAAATGAAGGAATCCCCGGCGTATACCGCGGTCTAGGACCTCAAGTAATTGGTGTAGCGTTTGGAAAAGCGATTAAGCTTACGGTAATTGCATATCGGTATTTTCAATTACTCCGCATTTATAATTAATTAATGATCAGCATTAAATTACCTATAGGTTAATGACTACATTCGTGATAAACTAATGAATCGCAAAGGGATCGTACCCTTGCATTGTCAAGTCTTCGCCGGAGCTTGTGCAGGAGCTTGTAATGTCGTGTTCACGAATCCCTTAGAAGCAATAAAAATAAGGATTCAAACTGCTGGTGAATTTAACTACTCAGCAAGAATCAGAGCATTTACCATTGTCCATGAAATAGGAATTTCTGGACTTTACAAAGTAAGAAGTTGCTTTTGCTTATACCTTCATACTGACCTAAATCTAGGGGTTTGATTTTTAATATGTATTCACGTATTTGAAATACTTGGAAACATTTTCTAATATTTGAGGTATATTAGGGTTTGGGAGCCTGCTGCCTACGTGATATTCCATTTTGTGCCATGTTTTTTCCAATGTACGATTATATCAAAGCAAAGCTTCAAGACGATGATGGTTACAACAGTCCGTTATCCTTGCTAATGTCTGGAATTCTTGCAAGTATTCCGGGCGCGTTTGTGTCTATGCCTTTTGACAAAATTAAGACTAGATTACAGGTTTGTCTTTGTGCATGTTAAAAATATTAGTTATGCACAAGTTCTGAATACTGAATCCCAACTCGGTCATGTAGGTCGACCCTTTACCCGGTCAAAGTCGTTACGCTGGAATTCTAGATGCGGCAAGAAAAATTCGGACGGAAGAAGGTTTCCGAGGGTTTTGGCAAGGGACGAGGTTAATTAAACCCTCTTCTCAGTTTGGTATAACCTTACTCGTTTATGAGGTTTTGCAAAGACTTTTCTACGTTGATTTTGCTGGAACGTAAGCAATCTTTCAGATTACAGGCTAATTTTATGAAAGCGCTGATGTATTTCTTTCCATTCTTATGTGAGCCATGTACTTTCATACAGACGACCTACTGGATCAGAGCCCACCGTTCTGATTACAGGATTACAACAAGTGAAATCAGTTAATCCAGACCACATTGGAGGCTATGCTCTAGCGTTACCAATTATAGCAGGCATTGAAACAAAATTTGGATTAGTGTTTCCAAAGTTCAGACATCAAGTAGTAAATTGAAGATGTATATTTCACTCCCTTTCTAGTCACACAGCAGTACCTTTCCAGTAGTAATTTTTGTAACCTTACAAGCAATAGCTACAGCTAATAAGACTGCAAGAATCAATAGTCAAGGAGTTTGCACTACTGTAACCAACTTTTCGAAGTCAATATTTATTTTGCTCAATTTAAGTGAGATTTGGAAGCGTTGTGATCTTGCGTCAATATATTCTACATTAACAGTAAATCTTTACCTATACCTGGTTGCATATACAATAATTTGTAATTTAATGTAAAGCTCTTACTAAGAAAGAGGATATTTTAAATATATTTGTGTAGTAAACTGTAGCTACATTATTATACCCATTCCCTTACAAGTTTTTGTGATGTGTTATAGCAATTTTCTAAATAAATGCTTGGCTTTTTAAAGGCACAATAATAAATTACTCCTATAAATATATATATAATACAATTTCCAATATTGTTTTGGACCTTACTGAACAAAAAGCATCGCGTTACAGCACATTCATTTGTTTTATGTATTTTTACATGAATCTTTTTCCCTATATTCTTTCCCTTTAGCTATTTATACTACACGTGTATGCTTCCTTATTGCGAATGAGGATACATTCAGGTCCCGTCCGTAAACTATAACCTAATATTTTCATGTAGTCTCCGCTCAAGAAACTATAAACAAGTACTAAGGCTACAATAATTGCTTAAACAATATCAGAGGTAGCTGTAATCATACAATTTCAAGTAAATTACAAGTACTAAATCTAAACGCCGGACATCCACCTACTTAGTTCTATTTAGCACCCTTTCCGTCAAACAGATAAGTTCCTTCTGATACGGAGACTGTTTAAAGTAATTAGCATATCTCACGGCTTCTAAACAATACTTCTGTGCTAAAAATTTTGTCTCCTCTAAACCATCAGACTTATGCACACATTCAAGGGCCTTGGCCACATCCCCCGGTTCTGAAAAACGCCTTTCAATCAGCTCATTGAGCTCGGGAAATTTCTGAGCTGCAAATAAAACGGGCGCGGTTGCAAGTCCAAGTTGTAAATCGGCCGCTACAGGCTTTCCTAGGGCGTCAGTACTGGATATAAAATCCAGAAGGTCATCTACAAGTTGAAAAGCTATTCCCAAGTGTTTTCCATACTGAAAGCTTTTATCTGCCAAACCTTCATCAGCTCCACCAAGAATTGCCACTCCTTTACAACTGTATGCCATAAGTGAAGCAGTTTTATTGAAAGTTTTGCCAATATAATGTGCAAATCTTTCCTGGTCCTCTTCATTAGCCCCCATCTGCATAAACTCTCCGTGAACAAGGTCCTCAAGAACTTGAGCAAGGATTTCTGTAACGTCATTGTTATCTAGACGAGCAACCATCGCTCCAGCCTTCGCCAAAACGTAGTCACCCCCAACTATACTTTTTCTTTGGCCAAATAATGCGTTTACACTAGGTTTCCCTCGACGCTTATCAGATCGATCGATCACATCGTCGTGGACCAGAGTAGCCGTGTGGATCATTTCCGAAACCAACGCTAGTTGTTTCTGCCCAGCTAGGAGTGCGCTATTTCCCTCGCCCCTTAGATGGGAGTTCACCGCTCTAGCCATTAAAATAGCAATCATAGGTCGAATGGCTTTCCCTTGACCGTCAAAATAATAAGATGCGACTTCACATAGCTCCGGTTCCCTGCCGGACAACTCTTCACGAATTTTAATAAAAATATCCTGCATATCTCCATCTACAGAAGATGCTCCTGATGACGTAGCCGGGGGTGACGTTGACGAAGATGAGGCGTCAGGTCGAAGTTCATTTCGCCAAGCGGTCGACACTCTAAGGACTTTACTGGCACTGAAATGTCTCGTACTTGCTACAAGTCTGTTACGACTTCCACAATGTGTTATCCCAGTACCCCTTTTAAAAACAGTTTCAACAAACAGGGGCACACCCCTCCAAAAAATAGAGGAAGAGCTAGCCATCGCAGGAATGGGAAATACGGCCTCCTCCCCCCGGTCACTTCATGTTCAGCTATTCCTATAGAAGCAAGATCAGATCAGATTATATAAATTTATTAATTGTCCACCTTTATTAAGTAAAGAAGCCTATTTAATAAATAATAATGGATTTCCTCGTTTGTACAGTTAACCTTCGTCTTTTACGACCAAAACAGAACCTTCCCAAAAACTAAACTAAATCACTGCACTGTGCACTCACTCGGACTCAACTCACTTCCACTCTTTCTTAACGAAAGATAAGGATATCAAATCAAAACTAAAACTATAATTATATAACACATCATTCTAAAGGTTTTTTAATCAAATAACCTCCATTTCGTTCCCAAAAACTGTCAAAAATTACAAACCTAGCAATATTCCAAAAACTGCCAAAACCTGGCAATATTCCAAACACTCAAAAATTACAAACCTAGCAATATTCCAAAAACTGCCAAAACCTAGCAATATTCCAAAAACTGCCAAAACCTAGCAATATTCCAAAAACTGCCAAAACCTGGCAATATTCCAAAAACTCAAAAATTACAAACCTAGCAATATTCCAAAAACTGACAAAACTAGCAATACTCCAAAAACTGTCAAAAATTACAAACCGAACAATATTCCAAAAACTGTCAAAAATACTTACCGAGTTGTTAAAGTTGCATATTAAATAAATAAATTGAGGTCAACCTTTGACCTGAGACGGAGTCCACATAAAAAGGAGCTTATTAACCTCAAATATAGGGAAATATTTATGATGAATTAAATAATTAAATACGACAACTTTTAGAAGATATTTTGATAGGATAGGAAGGAATAATAGAGAAGAGCCTATTTAACTCTCAAAAAGGTTCCGAGGTACTAAAATGTAAGTAAATTGTAACTAAATCCAATTTAGAGAGAGATTAGAGGAAGAAATACAGGAAAGTCCCGTAAAAATCCCGTTACTTCTTCAACAGCAACACAGACAGCCTCAATTAAATGTTACATTATTCGCTCTCCCATCCCAACTACTTTCTATGCCCTTTCTACTTCTTTTTACGCCTATTTTTACTATTGAAATATGCAGAGACAGATGAGGATTTTTATGACATTTTTAATAAATAGGTTTTTTTTATAGATAAATTCCTAACAAAAAAGGAGCATTATGCATGACATTTTGTCACAGCCATATACATGATAAAAACAGCATTCTTTGCATGTGAAGTTGCACAAAAAGATGACTTTGTATGTGAGATTTTAGCCCATCTCTTGCATATAATATTTTGGTATCCTACTACATTGTTAAGGATCTCGTTCTTTCGTACGTAAAGGAGTAATAAAAATAATGCATATTATGAATTTATGATGGTCCAACAAAAAAGCATATGCATAACTTTTTGTCACAAAGGATTTTGTTTGCAGGATAGTTATATACCATGTCTATGACATTTTGTGAGGTAAAAACACGTCTAACGAGTGTATTATTAATGTAGTAAGTTAATATATAGTAATTCAGTAAAACTGTAAATCACAGAAGCTCATGAGCAAAAATAAAAATGGACAATGGTAAAATTATGCATGGTATAGAGCATTCTTTTCAATATTTACTACTAATTTTTGCATGGATTGGGGATGCTACTTTGCTTGTTAACCTACAAATTAGGATGCTATGATGGATATAGATTTGCTTAGTTAGGTAGAAGGTAGGTCCGACCGCGACCCGGGTTCGGGTTGCTAGCCCAAACAAACGGGTATCCAAGCTTTTGGGATGAAATTTAGCAAATATTATTGACAGCCTACTTTGCTACTTGAAATTTTATAATGATCAGGTTGAAGTTGAATGTTGACAAAAAACTTTTGTCCGACACTTAAGCTATATTGACTAGAATAATGATAGGTATCTTTTGAATTGAAGTGTACTATTACTGAACATACAAAACAAACCATCATCATTAAAAATTAATAGGAACTGTTTAGAAGATAATGTCTTTGAATGATAATGCAGCGACCGTTCATGAGTCAGTTGGTGGAGGAAATAACAATAGTACGCTTGTACTTGGACCGGGGTCCATCCCATCTAGTTTAACAGGAAGTATGTCCAGCATAAGGGCAGCTCCCATCGGGAATAAAAAAGGTATTCAGCTCAAAGATTTATTTTTGACTGGGGTTTTTTTATATACAAAAGCTTGTTAGGGATTAAAAAATATATGGCATAAATTAAAAAGCAACCAAACGCGTTTCTAATTTTAATACATTCATTTCCAAAGGCGAACTTAAGCATCCATGTGGGAAAAACTGGTTGATTCATCTTCATTATGTCCGAAGAGAGTTTGGGACTTGCAAGTCGATTATTCATGAAGAGCTTCAAAAGAGTAATGGAAACTCGGAATATGCCAACTACATTTTGGTAAATGTTTCGTATGAAATCTGCAAACTAATGGGTTCTGAACGTTGTATTTACTTTTAGGCTCTGATTTATCGTAGCGAGGGGAAAATGCAAGAATCGCTAGATAAATTACAAGTTTGCCATGAATTAGAACCTACTAATTCTAATACTGTAAAACAGATTGCACGTTCGTTGTAAGTTTATTTGTATGCAAAAATACAATGAATTTAATTAGAATTTAGTAGTGAGCTGAGATAAATGGAACGATTTTGAAGGTTCCTGCTGGGGCGTCACAAACTTGCTGTAGACGCTTACCAAAAAGCGCAAATGCTTCATGAAGACTCAGACTCAGAGTCCTTCTATAATATGGGAATGTGTTATTTATTCATGAAAGATCTTGATAAAGCCAAAGATTACATGAATTTATCTCTCCAGTCTCGGGTATCCCATGAAGCATTCGAAGCTTCTGCTCAGATCGCATTAGCAAAGATGAATGTCAATGATGCTATCAGTGTTTATGAAAAAGCTGCTAGGTTTGGTACTCTTAACTTTGGTTGTATCTAAATTCAATAAAAATTATATAATTTCAATTAATTAAAATACCTATCCAGAGTTTTCCCAGAAAACCCTGACATTCTAAGTAATTTGGGAGTCCTATACATGAAAATTGGGAAGGACGATGTTTCCTTCTCTAGACTTGGATGTGCCTTAGCCTTTGACCCTTATAACTCTAGGGCACTTGTGGCGATGGCTGCGATGATGCAGGTTCGTGTTTTATGAAATAAAATCACAGATTTAGATTATCATATAATTCTAAGTTCAATGTAAGTTAAGTTACCGTCAACAGTAGTAATAATTTTGTTAGTATAATTGAAATGGTTGTACATAATGTTGTTGCGGGGTTTGGGAGGGGATATGGATTGATTTAGCTGTTATATTATTAGTTTTATCCCATGCAATTAAAACCCAGAAGCCGTTTAACTAATTGCATGGAATTTTTTTTATTAATTTAATCAATTTCCCAGACCCACGAGGACTATGAGCATGCATTGGCCAAATATAAAGTAGCGATGCAAAGCCTTCCAGACTCAGCCTCTGTTTGGAACAATGTTGGAATGTGCTTTTTCTTTGGGAAAAAGAAATATGTGGCTGTAAGTTCTTATGCGATTGCTTTACTATTATAAACTTGAATATAACAGTTGCGTGTCCTAATGAATTACCCGATTACCCGACTTACATTATTCTTGGTAGGCCATCAGTTGCTTAAAGCGGGCATACTACTTGTCTCCATTCGATTGGAAAATCCTTCACAATTTGGGGCTGGCCCACCTCCATATGCAGCAATATGCATCAGCGTTCCACTTTCTTACTGCGTCCATAAACTTGAAACCGGATCAAAGCCATAATTTTATGCTGCTAGCAGGTATTTTTGTTCTTAAACTAAAAGTACATTCAACACTACTAGACTAGAAAGAGCCATTTTAAGTTATTTTGTTTATTTTTATGAAATAGTTGCAATTAGCCATTTAGAGGACATTGATTACGCGAGGCATGCATATGAACAAGCTATTAAACTAAATGCTCAGGATGCAACGACAGATCCCCTAACTCTTCAACTTAACTATGCAATTTCGCTACTAAATCATAAGCAACATGCTGAAGCTCACAAAAAACTTTTGGGAATTTATGATCTGGTTGACGAAATCCCGAAGGGGGCTTTGGAACCTGAGGTTTGGTTTGCATGTAGATTGTTTTACACCTTCAGATTTATCTCAGGTGTATATATAGCTTGTATATTTTGTGATATATTCAGATCCGCGATGCAATAGTCCGTGCTAAATCCACGCTGACCACGATGGGTTATGACTTTCCACCGGATAAAAACCCACACCTATTTTCAACACCTACCACTTCAGCCGTACAAAGGGAAGAGACAGCAAAGAGTAATCCTCATAAGCGGAAGTCAAAGTTAAAACATACTAAAATTGAACAATCGTTAGATAAAATTGAACAAGCAAATGATCTTGTGTAAAACTCATGAAAATAAATTAAATTTTTTTAGAACACTTCAATTTATTAATCTCTATAATGAATTGTTTTACACTCTAAATACTTTCCAGGTACATGTACAACTTGGTTATAATTATTTCCACAATTTTCTTTTTCTAAACATGCCAAATACGCTTTTAAAGACGATGAATTCTTTTAAATGAACTTTAATACGACGGCATGTAATTATTACTTCTAGAAAAAGCCTGCTTTGGCTTTCTCGGAGATCCTAAAAGTTTACTCATCCTACTTTCTTTCTCATATCTTTCTTCAGAATCATCCTCGCTACTGGACGGAATTGGTCTAGTTGAATTTCTTACTTTTTTAAAGTCTGAATACTTTGTAGTTTTCGGAATAGCTGAACCTAATGGGGGTAAGTAACTTCTGCTAAGGTCACGAAGGTGGTTATCGTTATTATTTGCTAAGCTGAAGCTCATCCTTTCTCCTGAGATCGGCTTGTTGCTACTAGTACTTTGGGCTGTAAGGGGTGGAAGAAATGGTACTGGTGAACTCTCCGTTGTTGTCCTTCCGGAACCTGAGAAAGCTAAGATACAATTTATAATTAATAGCCTTAAAATCCAAATAGAACTTATATTTCTGGCTTGAATAATTCTTTTAAAAAACTCCCTACGAACCCATACTGTCTCAACAGCAAATCTTTTTCAAAAGTGTATTCAATTTCATTTTTCATTATGCAAAGAAATCTAATAATGTAAAGCAATTTACCACTAATAAAATGCCGTTGTCTATGAATAATTGCTTCTCCCAGTGCCTTTTGTCTTAAACATCTCAGAAGCAAACTTCCCCTTCGTTTAAGCTCAGCTTCGATTTCAATGCTCATCTTGCTGAGTTGTTCTTGCTGAAGTTTACATAAAAGACTAAGAATTTCTCTCTGAACTTCCGGAAGGTATTGAGCTGCTTCATCTTCAAATTGGGCAATTTGAGCCCGAACTTGTAGAAGCTCTTGTTCCACGTCCTTTCTCATTCTTAGCAGCTTATCTTGCTCTTGTCTTACTTGTTTCAGCTCAGACATTACCGTATTTATTTCTGATCTTTCGGGGTCCATTTCATCAGAATCTATGCAAGGGAAAGCAAATGCGAACTTTTTAGACAAATACTAAATAATCTTCAGTTCAGGATTGAAGTAACGTAGTATGTATTGCTAAGCTAACAAACATTTTTGCTTTAATAAAAGACTCTAAATTATATTTTCAATATAGCATTAGGTTCTTTCAACAAGGATACAATTTTTAATGCTGTTAATAACATCTTACTAACCCTCTTTCTCAGACTCCTTGGAGCTTTTGAAGTTCTCCCAGTCTAAAACCATTAATCTCAGTATCTCGCAGTCCAACGCGGACTGCAGCATCGCTCCATCCAATTTCAAAAGGTCATTTCTAAGTCTAAACTCTCCCTCGAAAAGACCTGCGATCTGTTGCTTAATAGCGGTCAACTCATGCCTCTCATGCTTATCTATAAACCCTTCGTGATATAAAGGCCCAGTTAAATTACTCTTTGCCAAATTCATCGAAGGATAAACATTTCGATTGGTTATCCCACCACCACCACTGCCACCATAAGAGGAAGAACTATTAGGGGGAACTTCTCGTTTGTCAAGTTTGGTCTGCAACCTCCGAACCTCATTTCGAAGCTCTTCAATTATAAAATTTGTCTCAGAACTTTGACCAGGATAGATGAATTTTTTAACCCGGTTTGAGATAGCCCGTGCCCTTTGCCCGTATAGAAGTGTGTTCCTTGTCTCTTCACGTAAATTGATAGCAGGAGATACATGAGCTATCATCACTGTCTTCGACGGACCTCCAAGGGCAGCCTTGAAAAATAAAAGCCAGAATCATCTCAATATGATTACAACCCGTACACGGCTTGCATGACAGTAATAATTTATGATAGGAACTTTAGGTTTGACAGACATGAGATTAATTTGGGGGAATAAATCTTGTTACAACGGAAACCTTCAGAAGGCTCTACGACATAAAACCTATCTGTTACACACTTTTAGCAGACGAGTCAACTTTGAGTCTCGATAGTTGATATATTTATCATCGCCGGCTGCAAGGGCAGTTATACAGTTCCCCAAAGCGAGCAAGGATCGATTGATGTGTCCTCCCTCACGAAGTCTTAATCCGGAGTTCTATTTTTCAAGCAAATTATTGTATACAAAAAGACGGAAAGCATTTTGAGAGCTTTGATGCAGGCTTTGTCATATGCTAAATGGCTTCATTAAATGTACTTTGTACAATAAAATGCTATTCAAGTTGAGTTAAATGAAGACCTTTGTATGCGAAGCCCTTTCACTTCCTGCCAAGTCAATTAGATAAAGCTTCCCATCGGTGACCTCGCTTTCATCTTGAGTAAATTGACGAACCGTCACAAGAAGAACTGCATGACTTCTGGAGGAGGTTACATTGGCTGCTGTAGGTTCCATCGTTCGGGCTCTGTTCCCTTTTTGTAGTAAATTGAGCACCTGATAACCCCCATTAAGATTGCATATTTAGTTGATATGTATTTTAAGGGGGGAGTAATTTGATGAACTTTATAAATTGTTTGGTTTATCGTTTAATTGCGTGAGTAGAAAATATAGGGGGTGGTAATTTTTGACCCGGTTTTGATCCCGTGCCGAATTCATTAACAATTCTTATGCAAAGTGATATCATGAACTTTCTTTGCACGGCATTTGACATGCAAATATATATTAAATGACTAAATATCGTTTAGCAGACCTCGTTGGTAGATGTGGCCCGGATTTCTGATAACCCAGATACATGAACTTGATCCATATCTTCTCTAAGTTCAAGATGGTTACCAGGTATGGGTCGGAGCAAATCACGGATTTTCTCATTGTATATTTCCAGGTAGGAAAGGTATACCTAATTAATATAAATATTGTATAAGGCAGAGCTACATTAAATGCATTTTTACAAACTAAATTCACATCATAAACTAGTTCAAAAAGACGTTTCCAATCCAAGCCACAACTTTTTACAGATTCATTCATGTTTGATTTACTTCTCAAAATAGAGATTTACAAACTGCATTACAATTTATTTTTTTAAATTAAACTTCATCAAAAATGTAAGATTGGGAATATGAATGGAACTTGTTGGATTTGCAGGTAAATAGGAGAGCTTATAACAACAAGTCAATTGTCAAACCTCAGTCTTAGTCTCTCTCTCGGGGTCCTGGGACAGCAGAAAAATGTCATCAATGCTCCTCTTCATAATGCCAGGGTCATCAGGAGTACCTATCATACTATAAGTCTTCCCACTGGATGTGGCACCATATGCAAAAACCGTGGCACAGTACCCTTCAAACACGGACTTGACCAAGGGAGCCGTCGTATGCCTATAAACCTCTTCCTGGGTAGCCTTTTCATCAAAAACGTGATCAAATTCATAAGCTTTCCCCTCAACAAGTCCCCCACTACTCTGATTGCTGGGGATAGTCTTCGGAGTGTTGTTCAAGGAAGCTGATTGTAATGAGTAATGTGATCCGGACATTCCATTATTCAAATTGTTTGAAGAATAGGATTGATTTGGTTGGCGTAGGGGACGCGAATTAAGTATTTGCGAGTATGACAAGTTATTACTGCTTCCATTTTTCAAATAAGAATGTTCATGGTCATTTTTTCCATCACCTGGACTGTCCATGAACACCAGGGTCTGCAAGGTGAATATTTTTAACATGTCATAAGAAGAAAGCAAAGTATAGTGCAGTTTTTGTAAGTTAAAATTTGCAGCAAGATGTCAATAACTTTTAAGGATACAATAAATTCTCATTCCGAAGTAAAGTAAATGCAAACATAAGTCATCCTATTTCATTCATTATAACGAATTTAAGCATACAAGCTCAACGAAACAACTTTCAGTAAATCAACAGTAAGCGTTCAGATAAAAGATGGGTAAATAAGATAAACAAATCATTCGTTGTTCCTTCTTTCAAAGGAGATTTATAATGTCAAAAGATAATAAAAATGTCTAAAAGCTTCACCATCAACTTGTAGCCTTGTCTATCTTCATTTCTCCTACCTGAGTGAGTTTATCTAAGTATGATTATTTTTCACAGGACAATCAATAATTTTTCCCTATACAATCTGTTCTGTGTGTAAGGGGGGGATATAATTTGGAAGATAAAAATGCTCCTTGAATGCACATTTATAAGCTGCTTTTTATCTAGTAGCAAACCCATCAACTTTCACCAACTTTCTTTAACGATCTTATTCATTATTTCGTTGTAAATCATGTCTTCAGACTTTTGGTTCGATCGAAATTTTTCTTACTGTGTAATTATTTAATTACTGTCTTAAAATTGAAAATATCATATTTTTTTAGTGATAATGATGAAACGTAAATGTCGGATTAAGACTAAACCAAACTCGTTAAAATGCAATGTCTCAAATAAACTACTCATAAACCAGGAACAGTTGCTGCTAAACATGGTTGTAGTGTAAAGCAATTATAAAATTTTACAAGTCACAAATTGCAGCCAAATATTATTTGTAAAGGTCTATCATGCATTGAATTGCAACGTGGAACTTTCTAAAGTAAATTGGAGAGCCACAAACAAATCCACAGACAACAGAAGACGAACAGAATGTTTATCGATAAAAGCTCCGGTAGTTTCTACCATTAACTTTATTTCAAACGACACGAACCTGTCACCGTTCGAGAAACTTCCCTAGTCATACTTACATGGAAACTTGCATGTATCTAATCAAGTATTAACTGCTATAGTATTAAAGACCCTGAATAATACAACTATCTCCTTATACAATTCATCATGCAAGTATTTTACCATCGAATGGACTCAACACACTCGTCATCGGCATTGCGAGGCTGATATAACCAATAAAACTTGTAAACGAGTATAAGTTACATGAAGTATATCAGTTAGTTAGTATTATTATTGAATGGAGAAAGTAAAAACTTTCCATGCCAGGTACAAAGGGTTACGTGAATGCAACTACTTTCCCAGTAAGGTAGACAATAAATGCCATCCTCGATCTAATCCCCATATTCGTTCAAGTTCATTACCAATACGATGTTTTGCTTTATATCTAAGACACAGTTGGACGTTGTAGCTTTTGTTGTATGATTTTTCATCTATCTACTTTACGGGTTTTTATAGATGCTGCCTTTTAGAATGCATGTCAACCTTGGAGTTACGGTCGAAGACAGTGGGGTCCCGTCATTATAAAAAATGTCCATTTATATTTGTATTCGAATTTCAATGTCATTTTAGATCTACAATGCTGTTTCTTTCCTCTTTTGAGGGATGTGCAAATGTAAATAATATTAATTCTTTCTATACAAAAGAAGAATAACAAAGCTTGCTATGCAAATGCGTAACTTTCTTAACTCATTTATCATTTACTATCAACTGTATTCGTATGAGAGATAGTTTCCTTGTTTTCTTATCAATATTTTTTTTCCAATTAGTATTTATTTACTCGGTTCTTTTTGAAAGCCTTGAGTAGTTTTCATTTTAATTGAATCATGTTTATGATCCAACTGCGGATAATGTTATGAAGGTAAAAATATTACGAGGGATATTTCATGAAGGAAGATATTTAATTACTTTACTATACTGAGGGTACTCGTCAATAATGTCCGTGTAAGGTTGAAGCATTTGTGACTATGACGGGTATTTTTGTTTCTCCATTAATGTAATGCTGTCATAATTTAATAATGGCTACTTTAATTGATTACAGTTGTATATCAACGTGCATAATAAAAATACGACGCAATTTACCTCCTCTGCTTCTCTACAACCCTTAAATTAAAGCATTAAAGTATTCTACTACAAAAAGTGGAGTAAATTATACTATACGTCTACCTTATCTGCACATATGTGTAAAACTAGCAAAGGAAAAGAAACATCCAACGAAGGCTAAGTTGGATGGATAAGGATAAAGTACCCCAAGGGAAATAAGCAATATAAGCTTGTACCAAAAATTAAGCGAAATTAACCTCCATCATGGTGACCCTTTATTAAATAATCAGTCAGTCAGAAAGTAGGGATGGCAGTAATATAGCTGATTATTGTGATATAAATCTACACCACGTTGATGACAGTTAAGATTAAAAAAGGATCTACATATGTCTACGTGATTGACAGACTGAAGCTTCGGTTTCAATTGATTGTCGATTTCCGGAGAAGTTGTGACAAATTCAGGACAATGATAGTAAGTATGAATTTTGGACCCTTGGGTGGTTGCTGGGTTGGGGTTTAAGCTGGGTGGAAACCAGTAACCGGTTATCGTTATGCTAGGTTGAAAATAATATAAACGGGCTTTATTGGAAAGCAGGAATGAAATAGAATAATTGCACCAACTAAAAATTATGCATCCATAAAATAAACGTCTACCACGAACATTTATTCTCCCGAAGTTTCATGCATTATAATTTGCCCTTTTAAGGATTATTTCCAGCATTAATTCCCAAACTTAAATCTGTTATACTTCACTTGAACAATTCGATGTTATACAAATTGAAATTAAAGCATGAATAGCATAAAATGATTGAATGTATTAACAAACCTTAGAACTGATGGTTGAAACCACCTTACTGGACTCGGGGACATTTTCCAATGGTCTTATTCTAACGGCAACCTGAATAATAAATAGCAAAGCAAAATTTAACAAAACTAAAATATATTATTGATACATCCAACTTTTATGCGGCATAATTTTGCCATCGAAAAAGTACCTTATCGTGAATTACTTTTCTTCGATTTAAACAAAAACTTAAGTGCTAGTAACACAGTTGAAATATGAATTAAGAATAAATACTCATATATTTCGGAAACGTTTACCGTGTTAGATATTATTGTTAAAAATTCTTAGACTTACCATAAGCCTTTCATTCATGACAGGGTTCGTTTCTTTCGTCATCATTCCTAAATTGCCTATATATCAGAGAGTATTTCTGTGGATTCGGTTGGTTGGGAAATACAGGAAACTGGCTCAACCTCTCTTAATCTTGATAATATCAGCCTGTATGGAACATTAACACTGGCAAGTTAACCCTTCGTCTCATAGTTTCTCCACTTTTATGTTCCCTGTTTAAAGGGGAAAGGGAACTTTCACTTAGATTCACGCTACCATTATTTATTACAACTCCATACATATTTTCCCTTATGCTATAAATAGTGTTCTTGATTGGGGATCTTGATTGCATTTAATGCTGGCTTTTGGAACTACTTCACTTCCACTTGGCCTAAATGTATGCTCCACTTATGTGACTCTCAAGAGACCCTCCTATCCGACCCGAAGCTTGTATTTAGCAATATTACTAAGGGAGAAAGCAACTTTCACTCTCTAAGATAAGAAAAGTATCTGAGAAATAATGAAGTTTCCTTATATTTTTACGCTCTCAAGATTATGATACAAATTCGAAAATTATTACGGCTCAAACGCCAAATAGAAATCAAGCCGAACTAATAAAATATAGTGTATTAAAAATGAACTTGAAGGTCCATTTGAAAAACTTGTTATTTACAGATTGTATATGAAACGGTTCTTTAAATCGTCAAGTTTTTTAAAGTTAGCTAGAAAGGGCACAAACTTCTTAACAAAATACAGCTTTCAATACTCCCTTTCACTCCATCCTATGGACAGAAGTAACAAACCTTTCTACGTAGACGGTCTAGACGAAAAGTTGGAAAGTTGCTGCTTTCACCACAGCCAAAGAACGAGTGACCAATTATGCTAACTTAACTACATACAAATTCTACCAAACTCCTGAATGTAACTCACATAAGCAATGAAATGAAACTTATTTCCCTACCTCGTTGTAGCCGTGTGTGGCTTTTGGGAAAAATTACATACATGTTCTTTCCATTGTGTGGCTAATAATGGGCCGAGGAAGCTTAACTCTGAGGCATAAAGTGGAATTGGCGTTCAATAATATAAAGCTACAAGGCAAGATAAGAATATGCTAAGGAAAAAATGTGTTGTTCAGCATCTACCTGACCATTACAATATTACAAGCTGAAGGGAGAAATACTTGGGTGAGCAACCTTCCTTTCTCCCGTCGCGTTATATTCTTTAGCAGTGCTGGGCAGACAAAGTAATAGTAATAATCCATGTAAATATAACCACGCAGATATGATAAGGTACCTACTTTCTTTATGCTTTCTCCAGAAAAAAATCATTACTTATTACTATTAACAGTTGCATAGGCGCAACCACGAGTGGGTAACAGTGGGTACAAAAACATTAAAGGATAGGGAGGGGTTTGGTGGGCGGAGCCTGGTTAACATGTAAAGGATAGGACGTTTCTGAAATTCTAGTGGGTACATGTGGAAACCAAGTGGGTACAATGTACCCTGGAACCTACGCCTGTTGCGCCTAACAGTTGCATACTAATAGTATTGACTAACGGACTTGGTTCCTAGAAGCGCTCGTTACAATCCAAAGTCAATGCATAGGTACCTTTGATAACCTTATGCATTTTAATATGTGGTGTATCCGTTTTTATAAGGAAACATCGAAGGGATATGGGGAAAATATGTATGCATCTTAATTAAGGCACCACCAATTCAAAGCTATATTTAAATAGGATGATACTTCATTCCTGGTTTAAGGATGGTGGTAAAGTATGCAGTTAGAGTTAGGTCAGGTCGGGGGTACGCTTAGCTGATTAGCATAGTAGATAGGATAGATAGAAAGTGAATGAACTGTCAGAGAAAGTTGTGCATTGATATTTTGCGGCATTAAAATGCTATAATGAATTAGGAACGTCTTGTTTTTAAAATCCTGCCTTTAAGGAGATCAATGCAAAAGCCAGGTCGCACCGTACCGTCTTTGAGCGTACAGACCTCTCAAAATAAAAAAAATGTAAATGTGTAATAGTCAATTACTGATAGAATTGTAGAATGCAATGTTGCGCGTCACACTCCGAACTCAAAAACTTCATTCAGCTTTCACAAATCTTTCCAAACCCAATTGTTGCTAACCAAACTTTCTGCTTCCGCAGATTTTGTAGTAGTAAACATACTACAAACTACTCTCTGTACATCAAAAGCAACAAAAAAGACGAAACATAATCTTATTTCACTTTATTGTATCGGAGTAGTTATTTCTAACTAATCTCACGCACCATATATTCAAATACACAAATTATAGTAGATTGCCCATTCGAAAACTCCCAACTTATTCCATCCTAACCTAACTTACATCAAATAGCAAACCACAAACCTTACAATTAGACAGGATCGGAATGAAAAAAATGCAAAGTGAGAATTTAAAGTGATCAGGTGGTGAACATTTTTTTGATATTGTGGTTTTAATCAAGATATTCTCAATCAATAAGTATGGATCCATTTTAAGTTTACACTTAAACCTCTCTACTGAGTTCCAGTAGACAGAAGGGCCAAAAGACCTCCAGCAGACCCAACGGAAAGAATGTAGTTCCTATAATGAATTCAACCCCAAACATTTTAAAATCTCTGTAACACTTTCACCCTCAAAATCCTCTTATATTTAAAACATAAAATACAAAACTGCTTACACAGTTGGTGAGAATGATCGCAAGATGTAGAAACTAGCCAAAATGATAATCGCCAAGAAAAGTGCATTATTATAGAAGATTGAGAATGTGGTTGCTTCATAATCCGCAACTTCGTTCTTTTTCCATAAAATTCGCTCATCCTTCTCCTTCTTAGACATCTTCTTATCATCAGCCAGCTTCTTGTTCATCTCTAGAGTCACAGCCTCTTCCCTCTTCACAGCCACCTGCACAAAAACCAAAATAAACATCAGAATCATTCACAATTATTCCACTTTTATTTATTCATCAAATTCCCATAAAAAAAATTACCTTATGCTTCAAGGAAAACTTGGTATTTCTATAGGCAAAAGCCATCAACCAGGTGGACCCTAGAGTGACCAAGAGGAAGATTGGAGAAGAGGTGACAATGTCCATCAAATGAATTCGCCAAAAAAGCCCTAAAAACCCACAAAAACACCCATATTCAGCACACAATAAACACCATCATCAAACCTCATTTTAAAACCCGTATCTCCCGAAATAACACCCCTAGGGAATCATTCTTCCGAAGGATAACTAAGAAATTGTATTAACATGGACAAGATAGGGGAAAATTTAATTTCTAACATGGAAAAGTAGGGGGGTAATTATTTCGGCGGGGGGGGGCATTATTTCGGGAAATACGGTAAACCAAAAAAACTTTCAAACGAACATATGGGAATAGCCGAAACGATGAAAGCGTTTCCGAAGAAGAGTGCATTAGATTTTGTGGAAACATTTCGACTGAAATCCTGCAAAAGAAGCTCTTCCTCTCGGGTAAATTGCTTCGCTTTTGTGGACATTCTAAAGTCAAACTTCGATGCTCCTTTCCTTAAATTCCGAACCCTGGAGGATTTTTCTACACTTTCTCTATAAAAATCTTAAAAAAAGAAGGTGCAGAAAAGAGCGTGTCCGTCTGTCAGTATTTATATTTTTATGGTCAAGACTGGGAATGAGTGCCGTTAGTTGAAATTCCCTGTAGGATGAGGTGGCAAGAGTTGGCCCAAAACTCACCAATCCTTTTACATGAGGTGGATCAGATTTACACCAAAAACCGGCAAATTCTCTTCAAAACTTGGGGAAAAGTACGTAAAAATGAACCTAATCCTGATCTCCTCTCCTTAAAAATGTTATGAAAGTTCCATACAATCGTTGTTTGTTCATTTTTGAGTGTTGCATAACTTCCTTTTTTAATTTAATAATTTCTGCAAAAAAAAACGGGTATTTTGTAGAGTGAGTGGGGTTCTTTAGGAGTTTGTAAAAGTCCAAAAGGAGGATAAGGTCTTATCTTCTTGATTGATAACCATTTTATGAACTTTTAAAAGGGTTTTTACTTTAGGTAGAGTTCTAAAAGTAGAGATATTATGTCGCAACAAGTAAGGAGTATTTTTATAACGGGTGCTAATCGAGGTCTGGGATGGCATCTTTTGAACAAAATGGTCCCAACGTTCAAGCCAGAAAAGGTCTTTGCTACGTTTAGAGATCCTGCAAAATCTAAGGTGATTTTGTCATGTTTTTGACCGTTTTCTGGGTAAAAGGTCATGTAAAAGCTGACCTTTTTGTATTTGATCATAATTGTAGGAATTGCAGGAGTTTGCATCAAAAAATCCCAGCGTACAGCTAATTCAGATGGGTAATCTTTCCATAGGAAAGAATAAGCCGCATTAATTGTATAGGGTTTGGAATTTCAATTTTATTGGGTGGTATTTACAGACATACGTGACTTTGACAAGTATGACGATATTGCTAAGGAAGTTGACGCTTCTACAGGAGGAAAGGGGCTTAATTTGCTGATAAATAATGCTGGAATTACCTCCAAAGTTGCTAAGATCTCGGCTACTCGGAAGCAGGAATTGATGGATAATTTGGAAATAAATACCGTTGCACCTATTCTGTTAACAAAAGTAATATTAAACTTAGTAAAGCCCTTTGCACTATTCGCGTGACATACCTTCAATAGCTAACTTTTTTTAACAAAAAACATAGGCGTTCCTTCCATTATTGGAGAAAGCTAGTACGGTCAACGCAGAAAGTCCACCGGGTATTGGAAGAGCTGCGGTCGTTAACTTTTCATCAATTTTGGGGTCCATTGCGGGTAACGATCTAGGAGGAATGTATGCTTATCGTTGTAGCAAGGTAGACATATTTTGTCATTTGGTGGTTTAATATTTGATACAGACTATTTCAAAGGCTTTTATGGTTCTTAGTGGATAAGTCTTACGAAGCAATTTTTTTTATTTTAAGGCTGCGCTAAATGCCGCTGTAAAGTCAATGAGTGTGGATTTCAAAAAGGCTAAAATCATTTCAATAGCCCTTCATCCCGGTTGGGTACAAACGGACATGGGAGGCCCGAAAGCCCCTCTAACCCCTGATCAGAGTATAAATGGAATCATTTCTTTGCTTCAGAGTCTTAATTTAAAACACAATGGTCATTTCCTCCAGTATGATGGCAAGGAATTGCCCTGGTAGACTGAATTTAGAAATTGTAATGAAGTCAAATAAATAGTACATTTATTCGTAAAACGTAGTAGTAGTTCATTTTAGTTTTAGTGTAGCTGAACACGTTTTCATATACTTTGTAGATATTTTAATAGAAATAGAAATTGTTTACCAGTTGGATATTTATTAAAACTTAATTACAGTTTATTTCACCGTGTCGGAATTAATTAGTAGACTTCCTTGCGGATCGGAGAATAAACCGTCTTCGTAGATAACTTTCCCTTGTAGAATCGTCCACTGGACTTTCCCTTGCAACTTTTTTCCTTTGTACGGAGTGAGCTAAAATAAAATGTAATCCTACATCTTGAGCGAATATTTATTTGATGAAGGAAAGAAATATTCAGCGGAGAGGTTATCCATACCTTATTTCGGTGCTCAATAACGTTTTCTTCAATCTATAAATGTTTCGAAACGCTTAGTTGTAACTGATGTACAAAGTTAGAACTCTTATTTAAAAAATGTAATGTACTGGCAGACCTCTATTTCTTTGTCCGGGTCCCAAATAACAATATCTGCATCGTAGCCCACCTTAAGTTTTGATTTCCTGTGTTCAAATCCAGCTAATTTAGCAGGATTCTCAGACATCCACCGACTTAAATCTGCGACACTAAATCCTTTTTTAGAGGCCGTTGTCCATATTACGGGAAGGCCTTTAAAACTCGAGATTTAATTACATGCTGAACGAACTACCAATAATTTCTCGAATGAAAGTTAAATGTCGTATCCATTAATTTTACCAAATTGGACTGAGCTGATGCCACCCCAAGCTTCAAGAAAAGTTTTTTCTCCAGGCGTTTTCAAATCCGCAGTACACGGGGAGTGGTCTGATACTACCATGTCAATCAGTCCTGTTCTTAGAGCTTCCCATAGCTCATCCTGTTTCCATAAAATTCATGTATTACATGCTATATTGTCTAAAAATCCATTAGCTTTTAATTCTGTCCTATATCTTACTTGATTGGCCGAATCTCTAATGGGAGGACAGCACTTAAATTGCGTCTGCTTATCATTAATATCCTCCGCCTTTAGGGTAAGATAGTGGGGACAAGTTTCAACAGTTATTGGAAATCCGTCTTCTTTTAGCTTACGGATTAATGGGAGTGACCCGGCCGCTGAAAGGTGAACAATGTGGCACCGAACGTTCCTAAAAGTTAATACAAAAGCGGTTTATGTCTCTGGTAGTTACTAAGTAGGTACGCGAAGCATGATGAAAGTGGCAGGGTCATGCCTATGTTTTCTGCATAGTCTGTCGATCATTAGAGCGGCCTTAAATTCCATATCGGAGGGTCTAGTGGACAAAAAGGTATTATAGCAAGCTGGGTCATCAGTATACCAATTCTCATCCCCTCCGCAGTCAATTTCGGCATGAAACTGTTTAACAAAATGAAATCCTTCACCCACAGATAAGTCAGTCAAGATGCCTTAACTTGAGATTTATATTTTAAAAGTTTTACAGCAAGAACTTTCCCAGTTCCATTAAGCTCGTTAAGTGCCAGATCAACTTCATGCTCATTTACGGATGGAAAGTCATCAATGCCACTATGAATGAGAAAACATTTAAATCCTATGACTCCCTTTTCTATCATCGGCTTTAACGATTTCTGTAATTTAACATCCTTAATTAAATTAATATATGCGTCATGATATCAGGTCTGGCAATGATGAACGTTCCATACCGCATTATCTGGAACAACTCCGCCCCAAAACCCAACATCAATATGGCATTTCCCTTTAGCAGACTCCAGTTTCACTGCAAGGTTTTCTACGGTCGTAGTGGATGGAATAGAGTTTCTATTTTCGAAATTAGTTCGAAATGTTAATGTTATGCTTAGTTACAGTCTTTAATCGTTTAAAATGGTTTTAAAATGATGGCATACAAAGGCATATCAATAAGCGTCGTAATTCCTCCAGCTGCAGCAGCCCTTGTGGCTGTCCAGTATCCTTCCCATTCAGTCCTACCAGGCTCATTGACGTGAACGTGGGAATCAAACAAACCTGGCATAACCACTAAATCTCCAGCGTCTATAATCTTTATTTCGTGTAAAAATGTAAAGCAATGCATTTTTTCATCAAATTAAAACTCAAACGGATTGACAAATGTCAGATTTACAGCTACCTTTTCAGGACTTCCCAATGTTTCCATCAAAGTTTTGCCCTCTTGTATCTCCACAATTTTCCCATGTTCGATCTTAATTATGGCTTTTTGAAGAGTTCCATTCAGCAAAACTTTGTTTCCAGTTATGTAGGTGACTTCGTTGTCCGATTCCAGTATCAGTTTAAGCTGAGTCATGTCTTACGGAATCAAAATCTTGGAGAAAGTCGAGTTTACATGTAATACTAACTATTTCGATGAAAAGTAATGTCCCTCGTCGACTACGAAATTTATTCTTGTTCTAAGGAACACTCCAGATAGAATAAAGCTAATCAATTAAATACTAAACCAAACGAGATGTGGCAGACAAGCAAAAGATGGTATTCTCGATAATCTCAACATCTGCAGAAGATTAGTAGATTTATTTTTATTTCAAAATCCACCTTTCAAAGGTTTCTTGGGTCAATAGAAAGCTATCAATATCAATCAAAAAGTTACCATGCATATTTATTTTACCAGTTATATTTTATGCTAAACAGGATTATAACGGTCAATGTCTGGAGCTTTGTTTTATTCATTGCTTCATTCATATATTAATCCAACGCTTAATTAAAATTGGTTATAAATCCATTATCCATTGTGTAAGAAAATTTCGTAGCCCTTAGTTTATTAACTGTAGTATTAACTACTTTAGTAGTCGAATTATCCATGATGCGAGAAGAGATTATAGTATAAATTATCATTCATTGAAAGGTTAATATTTAGAAGAGCTGAGACAAAGTTCAATGTATCTGAGCCACAAATCTTTTTTAAGAATTATAATACAAACCAAATTCTAGCAGCTAACAAAAGAAAGATAATGAATTAGTTATAACTGGTTCATTCAGGACATCCAGGATTTAAGGATTAAAGTTCATGTTCCCTTAAGTTTACTTCATTGTCAAATCAAGCTTTCTCAGCATCTGTTATTTATTCTGGACAACAAAGTACATGAAAAGCTATGAATTTATCGTCGTTTTACCTTCAACTCCAGAACATTCATGTTTGACCAACTTTCACCAGCAAGACAAGTAACCCGGGTAAGTAGGCCCAGCCCCGAATCGGTCTGCTTAAAGAAAGTAACCAACTCTGCAATACAGATGTATGTTTATGAACTGAAACATCCTATAATCACCTGCATATACCCCGAAAAATGCGCAAAGGTCCACACCTCTCATAGTTGAATCGGGAATCATAGAATTCTCACAAATACTTTACCAATGCGGATATCCAACTAGTCTCTTTGCACCTTTGGTAGGAGCTTCTATAGAATATCTAGTAGAAAAGTAACTTGAGTACTCCATGGACAATAAATGGATTTGGTATACCTTTATTAAATTGCCAAATAAAATAAACTAAATCTCCAAAGTACACGCAATAGGAGCCCACAAAAATGTCTAACGCGAGTAAAAGTTGGTGAAACTAAAAGCAAGAAATAACAATAGCATCAGAAAGACCAAGCGTATTCAAAATATAACTTTTAGAGCAGATCATAAAAATAAAGAAGAATTAACTAGGTTCAGTTCAGTCCATTGAAACATAAGCCAAATTTATTTTGCTCAAATGTGCCAAGACACTTTTACCAAGGTTGTTCACTTCTTTAAAGATTAGAGAGATAAAGAGCGTTAAAACGGTTACTTTTAGACAATCTTTATCCTGCCTTCTTTACAACTTTGTAAACCAATAAAAATATAAAATATACAAAGAAATAGGTTTATTCAAGATAATTGAAAGTTTTTAGTCAGCTCAGTCCAAATGGTTAGGCCTGAATGGTCTCCAAATGAAAGCTATCTCACTAAACTTGAACGCTTGGCATTTGCTCTTGTGCGAACCCGACCATCGAAAGAGGTAGTCTGGCCTATTTTAATCAGATTCTATTAAAATTATATGAATGGATAATTACATAAATTATGATGATGTGTTTCAGCAAATATGTGATACAAGACGAAATAAAAACATCTGGGTAGAAAAATGCAAAGGTCTAGCAGGACCCTTTGCCTTGGCCTTACTCGTAGCCATTCCATACATTGCTGAGAATTCTTCGGGTCCAATTATAGTTGCTTCGTTGCTCCTTGCAGCAGTGGACGCTTGCTTGACGGGTGAGGGCGATATGAAATATAAAACTGATATGGAAATAGTACTGGGAATAATCACACTTTATGGATTTTGTATGCAATGTTCAGTATGGTGCTACACGGACTTCGAGACCCAGCACGGACACTGTAACGGAGACCTCTACTCCTGTATCTTTAGTTGCGTGGGGGAGTTTCCAGCCTTTCTTGTCGGATGGTGGTGGATATCAGCAATGACCGCTGGGTTTGCGGCATGTTCCAGGACCTTGAGCTCAATTATGGACTCAGTTACCGGAAGGCACGTTGAGATCTTGATGGAGAACACGATAGGCTCTTTTACACCCTTTGGTGCCCCTATGGATATCATGTCAGTTGGCGTCGTTGTAGTCCCTACTATTATGTGCAGTTTGGGAATGGAGGTAATAAGCAAACGGAGATGAGTACAAATAAGTCTTCTTTATTTGTGTTTAGACATTTTACATAGGTGGACAGTCACAATTAGATACAAAAGGCAGATTCCAAAATCAGTGCATGCACAATTTTAAATAGTTTTTGGACTCTCTAGCAGACGGGACACAGGGAGTTTAGCTAAAATGGCTTGTGAGAGAGAATGGAGTCTTGATTCACTGCAAATCAGTCAGTTATTTCAGTTGTTAATCAATTTATGCCTAATGCATTATCATTTATTTATATAAAAAATTAACTTACAATTTGCTTCATTGGAACCGGTAAAATCATCGTCTGGAGTAGGTCCACGAGATTGTAATGCAACTGGACCTTCTAACTCACTGGGTCCGTAGTCTGAAAGTCTTCCAGGTTGAGGATATCCCTGTGAAGGGACAAGTAACCCAAATACACATAGGGAAATTAGGAGAAAAAGTCTAAAAATCTGCATTTTAATTTTTGAATGGCTAAACCAAAGAACTTGACTACGGTTTATGAAGTAGCAGGTTTAAAGCAAGCAAGATAAAAGGTATTCGTCTGCCTTCAAAATTGCTATTAATTCCTGACTCGGAAGTAGTTGATGTATTTTATAATGCTGAAAGAAAAATAAACCTTTGTTCTATTGCATGGCTTAACTAGGGTTTATGTTTTAATTCAAAGGTTCAAGCGTATAGTTGTATAGTTTCATGGACAAAGCTTAAAACGAAGGAGAAATAAAACTATAATAGCAAATTCTGACAAACTGAATGATTCGTTATGTACTACTTTCTGTGAGAAAAATTCTCATAGGTGAATGCTACTTATATTCATGCCGGAAACACCTTTGGTCGAGACATTGAAATTTTTACAAGGAATTTTTTTAATGAGGAAGCTATTAGCGATTCCGTGATGAACAATATTTAATTTCGAAAGGATTAATAATTTAGATTTTAAACGACCATTCAAACAAAGACTGCAATATGTACTTGTAATCTGTCAATTCATTGATTATCCATGATTTAACATTGCATTTGTGTTTTTGATATTTAGGACTCAAACTTTTTACGAACAGCACTTTTGGTACTTGCATCTACAACAACGCTGTCCATTTTTGGTTATGCTTTAGCCACGAACCACCTTTTTCCTGTGATGGAGTCTGTTTCTAGTATGCCTCAAGATGGAAATTTATATGCCAAGGTGAATAGTCCGGATAACCCTCTACTCATACCCTCACCAAACTCCTCGTTTAAATATGATACTCTATAACCTGTTTTTGAAATATTCATGTTATGTAGATCCTTTCCGGAGCAACCTTAGCATCCGTAGGATTTCTTGGTCTGTACTTAGTTTCAAAACCGGATAATGTGACATTGACACAGCATAAGCATTTCCATGTTTCCAAACGGTTCTCCTTAACCGGTTGTCTTGTGGCCAGTCTAGCCTTTATGCTTTATTTTATTGAATCAACCGTCATCAATAGAGTACAGCAAACTCCAAGGTTAGCTTCTTAAAATTAAGATATAGAATAGTGAAGGAAAGCAATAAAAAGAGATTCATGAATCATGATACTGAATGAACAAAAATGTAGTATGTGGGACGGGGACCCTCCATTGCTATGGCCATTACAGGGAGGTTGGCGACTAATGGTAGCATCTCTAGGAATTGCAGCACTTTCTCTGACGACATTTGAGTTTTTGATACCCTTAACTGTTTCCGTGACCAAAATGGCGAATGACGGGCTTCTGTACCGAAAACTTAGAAAGCAGGTAAATCATATATTCCATCCCATATCACAAGATCATGACTAAGACCTTGACAATGTTAATTATTGATCAAGGTACATGATGATCCAATGCAATGGAGCCCCATAACCCCCATGGTATTTGGAGGGATTTCAGCCTTGCAAGCAATGCTCATAGACACTAAGGTTCTTCTTGGCCTCGTCTCCGGCAGTTTGATGTGCATCCACATCCTAGTCTGTTCTGCCATGTTATCCCTGCGTTACCAGGCCCGTCCCCCGGACACGCCAATCCAAAAAAGATCGGGTCACGCCCAAACAAGGCCAACTCGAACAAGATCTCAGAACGGTAGTACTAATCAAGATGCATCTTCATCTCAAAACAGACATCCGCCGACCAGACGACTTCTTACTGTGAGCTTTTTGAAAAGTGGACTTGGAAAGATGCCTAGAGGGACTGATATTATTCATGAAATCGATGTTTGTCATGCCAGTTCCTCATCAGCGGACATGGACGAGGCTAATGATAGGGCTTTTCTTATGGAAGATGTTGGCACTTCGCATTTAGAACCGTGAGCTACTTTAGTTTTAACTAGGTTGCATGCAACGCTATGAATAGAGTAAGGGAAATGAAGCTTCTGGAAGTAAAAATATGATCTTAATTAAGTGTCAAGGTTGCCATTTATGATTTGCAAATAACTTAACATGATTATTTAAGTAGGAGGGAGTCGACAAGTGAATTCAGCTTGGGGAGCAACGTATCTGGATACGAATCAGATTCTGCTCCATCAGAGGAGGGTACGGATGATACTGATATTGATGCTGTCGTCACCGAATACCAGGTCAGCTCCAGGTTATCATCATGAAAGTTATCTGAATCGTAGCGCAACATTTTTGGAGTACTCCTTTCCTTATGGAATTGTCAAACGATGCGTAGAAATGGCTTGCTATTTAATTCAGACTGTGTGAATATGACTACGTTCTACAATATACTGAAGTCTTGGGAAACTATTATAATGTCCCTTTAAAAATGATAACCATGTAAATATACGGATATGTTTCTGTTTATCATCCCCAGGAACAAGTTCGAGTGGCGACATTAAATGGAGTGATGCCTATGCATCCAACCGCAGGTACGGCACGAAGAGTAGCCTTATCAGTGACCGCCCTAGTCCCTTGTTGCTTGGCTATGGCTGCCTCGTTGAACCACGGTCCGAAAGCCCAATTTACAGGGATTATGCTAGGCATATCATCCGGCTTATTGACCTTCCTCCTATTGGTTGTGATAAGCCGTCAGCCGCTTAGGCGACGAGGGGTCAAAATTACCCAGAGCGGTCCAAGTAGCTGTTCAGTGACAGAGGTTGAACCGACGGCTGCCATGTTTTTCCAGTATTCTCTAATCCCTTGGCTACCCGCAGGGGCTGTGTTCCTCCATTGTTGTCTTCTACTTCCGGCCTTGGACTTGGCTGCAACGCCTTTTGCTTTCTGGCTAGCAATCGGTTGGTTTCAACAATATTTTATGACATTATTATTGACGTGTGGTAGAAACATTTAAACCACTAACTGCCTTGTTCTTTGCTTTTCCAGGTCTTATTATTTATTTTAGTTATAGCGTCACCAAAAGCGTAGCAGCTCCAGCGTTTATTATTCCTCATGAGCGGATACGCTTAACTGCTCCGAGACATAGTCTCATGTCTACGGTTGTGTGTGGTAATGACCCTTCCACATCGACCACGTCTACCAGCACCTCAGAACCTTATGCCCAAATAGATACTGTCCTATTAGCCTAAAAAGCACCTTACTTTCCAATAATTATAGAAACACCGTCAGCTCAGGAAGCATAGATGTATCCAAACTTTATTACCTACTTTGAATGTTTCATAAATAAACTACGGTAAATTTAAGAGTTAAGACAAAATGATTGCCGATTGATGGATTAAACTAGTAAGCAAACAAAATTGTGTGGTGCCTACATTTATTTAAAAATTTGCATAATGATTTTACATTGCAGCTTGCAGCACTATATAGACCTTATCAAGGGCATCTAATCTATTAGATTCTGGCTTGGCTTTTAAGAAGACGTTTATGACATTTCCTATTTGATACGCATGTATATGTCCAATAAGTGATTTGTAAAGTATGTCATTCGTATCATTATCATAAGTATAATCGCTCATAATAAATTAATTATTGAACAAGACAGCATTAACTCATATCGTAATTCTTGTTTAGAAATGTCGTTGTATTGCAATACTTTTGAAAAGTGATTTCTTGCCATTACATCGTTCATGCCTATTATCATTATCATCTCAACTTCTCTTGCTGGAGATTTTTTACTTAAGTAATACGCAATCTTATAGAAGGTATGCATCTCACTCATGGACACACTTTTTATGAATATACTTCGAGACGAGTTGAAGAAGCCAATAATTATACAAATGGTTATAATAACGGCTAACCACCAGTTCCTCATCTTCCTTCCAAATCCTGATGGCCTTGGTCAAGATTTTCGAAACAGCTTCCAGTCACAAGACCAGACTAATATGAGTATGAGTATAAAATGCTACGAAACAAAATATTCCTTGAAAGGTTCAGTTAGCATATCACAGGAACAGACCTGTTTTGAATCAAATGCATGTGGACAGACAGAATTGATAAAAAAATATACCCATCAAGGAGAATATCAAATTCGTAGATATCGATGAACATAATATTACTACATCTACCAAGACCAATAGTACATCTACCAAGATTCAATATCTTCGTGGAGTGAACCTTTTGCTTTAGCGTCAGAATTGATATACGACGAACTTGGACACTTTCATTGGAGCAGCAACCTTTTCTATAAGTTTGTTTAACATTATAAACATGCTGACTGATGTGAACACAAAACACGATGAGACCCTGTACTTCCTTTTACTTCAACAAAAATCCTTACTATCCCATTTCTGCGTCCATGCATACTAACTGATCCTGATCCTCAACCCCTTTTCTCCAAACAAGCATTAAGATTAGATTAATATCTTTTAAAGTCTGTACATCATCGGTTGGCTTACAAGGATTTAGAAATATAGGAAGGATAGCAATCATAACTTGTTTTTATCCTCGGTCTTATCTCACAACTTAATGAATAAATCCCTTCTCAACCTCCTTAACTGACTGGGTCTGGAGACGACGGCTAGGAAGACGGTGTCGTAAGAATCAGAGTATGAGTGGTTGCTTGTACTATTAACTAACTAGTTGTAACTAACTTCAAGTCTAATCTCCACATTTTACACAAGTTTTTCTTATTCTTTACCCCTGCTTTATTACTCGCTTTCCAGGCTCAAGACACATATTTTGCGTTGGAACCAAGATCTCATTGCTGATTAAGAACTCCGAGTGATTTTAGTTCGAAATATATTTCTTATCGTTTGTACTTGACATCACAACAAAGAAGTGGTTTAGCAGAATGGGAAATCCGGAAATTGAAACAGAAAAGTCTTCTAATAAAGTCCTGCTAATCGGCAGTGGGGGCAGGGAGCATGCTATTGCTTGGAAGTTGGCTCAGTCTCCTAAGGTTAGCATTATATTATTATAATTTACAAAGAGTATACGCTTTTTTGGTTTTATGCAATCCATCCAGTTGCAAGACAATAAGAGCTAACTACCAGTGGCTCCGTTGTTCTTATCATTTAATACAATAAATTCATTGTTTTGACTGCGTATGCATTAGGTAACGAGAATCTTCATTGCTCCAGGAAATGCTGGGATTACTTTAGAAGACAAAGTTACCTATGTAAAGCTGGATGTTGAGGATTACAAGGTAAGATAAGTCATTTTATGACTTTTATAAGGTCAAAGACGCACATTGTCCAGAATTGACATGAAATCTGAAGGCTGTAATTACATTTTGACACACGACTAAAGCTTTATCAAGGTTACACCTTGAAGTTTATTGAAGCCAAAGACAGACATTATTTATTTTGTTGATAAAAATGTCTTGTTCCATACAACTTTGATAATGATTACAACTAATGGTACCAGATAAATCTAGCAAAATTGGGAGCCGGTTAGTTAAAAGCATACTTTAGATCTCATCTGCATAAAAACGGACTTTCCTCTAATAAATTTCTAAATTCATACGTTCGGGGTCGAACGTTCCCAATCTTCAACCCCCATCAACCTCAAATCTTAACCCTATTTTCTACTTAACTTTAGGAAGTTGCTCAATGGTGCCAAACCAATAAAATCGACCTCGTCGTAGTTGGCCCTGAAGACCCCCTTTCTCTAGGAATAGTGGATGAATTAAACAACCATGGAATCCCAGCTTTTGGTCCACGTAGAGCTGCAGCTCAAATCGAGGCATCCAAACACTTTGCCAAAGCTTTCATGGAGCGACATCAAATTCCAACCGCACGATGGAAGTCCTTCACTAAGACTAAAGATGCAAAGACATTCATTAACACAGCCCCTTTCCCAGCGTTGGTAGTAAAAGCTTCAGGACTTGCAGCCGGAAAGGGTGTAATCGTTGCAGGGAATGCAAAAGAAGCCTGCAATGCCGTTGATTCTATTGCAGCGGAGTTTGGCTCGGCCAGTGAGACCATTGTTGTTGAAGAACTACTTGAAGGCGAAGAGGTATCTGTTTTGGCCTTCGCTGATGGAGAAACCGTAAGGGCGATGCTGCCGGCTCAGGATCATAAGCGTTTGAAAGATGGAGATAATGGACCAAATACTGGTGGAATGGGGGCCTATTGTCCTTGTCCTCTTTTGTCTGACTCGGACATTGAGTTCGTCACTGAAAAGATTCTCAAAAAGACGGTCAATGGATTGAAAGCTGAGGGGTAATTTATTTGCTTATAATATTTCGCTAATAGTTTATTGTCCGACTAGCCGGATTTCCGGAAGTAATTTCCCTAGGGAATTTTTGTTTGAAAGCGACCAACTATAATTTTTAGCATAGAAATGTAAAAGGGCATTATTTAGAGGGGTAATTACTATATGGGGAATTATTTCTTGATGGACGATAAATGCCTGCTGTATGAAACGTAAATTATGAAAGACATTTTAACTATGGATTTGTAGAGTTCGCTACTCTGGAGTCTTGTACGCTGGCTTAATGATTACAAAAGATGGTCCCAAGGTTTTGGAGTTTAATTGTCGATTTGGAGATCCTGAAACACAAGTTATTCTTCCACTTCTAGAGTCAGATTTGTTTGACGCATTTTCTGTAAGATTAAGAGTTACGACCCAGATTAAATCATAAATATGGTGATTCCTAAAGTCAACTATAAATCCTCCCTCAGGCTTGCGTCAACGGGACTCTCAGCAATTTAGAACTCCGGTGGCTCCCAAGCACGTATGCTGTTGGCGTTGTAATGGCCAGTGCAGGTTATCCAAGCTCTTATGCTAAAGGAAAAGAGGTCAAAAACTTGGAGGATGTCACAAGTCAGCCAGGTCATGTCGTCTTTCATGCCGGTACAAGAATTCAGGACGGAAAGATTGTGACCAGTGGAGGACGCGTACTTATTGCCGTGGCACTTGGACAAGAGCTAGCCGTCGCTGCAGCAAAATCTCTACAAGCTGTCAATACAATTCAGTTCGAAGGGGCTCAATATCGTACAGATATTGCTAAAAAGGGAATCGCAAGGTTTATAATGCAACATTTCTTTTAATCTCTTTCTATTGAATTCGCAGATAAATCATCATCTTATTCTATTCTTTTGATTCTCAAAAGGTCACTTCTAATGAAAGGTCAGATGACGTATAAGGGCAGTGGAGTAGATATTGATGCTGGTGACAATCTTGTAAGGAACATTGTAGCTTTAGTAGGAAGTACAAAGCGCACAGGCTGTATGGGAAGCATTGGGGATTTTGGGGGATTCTTTGACCTTCGTGCTGCTGGATATAAAGATCCATTACTGGTTTCTGGTACTGATGGAGTTGGAACAAAAATAATGGTAAACGCTTCCTCCATAATTATTTCTGCTTTTGCATGCTTGCTTATAAAATATCGTTGCTAAACAAATATTCAAAAATATGTACAGATCGCAGAGGCAACAGGAATAGGTGAAACTGTCGGTATAGATTTGGTCGCAATGTGTGTCAACGATATCTTGGCTCATGCAGCAGAACCATTGTTTTTCTTGGATTACTATGCAAGTGGAAAACTTCATGTCGATTTAACCACAAAGGCAATTATTGGGATTGCCGAAGGGTGTCGACAAGCGGGATGTGCCTTAATTGGTAGAAACACCAACTTTAGAAACCTTAAAATTAGGTAAAACCTATTTCACATTAGCTGAGTATGTTAATGATAATTAATTCGCAGGCGGTGAGACTGCTGAAATGCCCGGAGTTTATCGTGGAAAGACGTATGACCTGGCCGGGTTCGCTGTTGGAGCAGTAGAACGGGGAAAGCAACTTCCTCTTAAAGACAAAATTGAAGAGGGTGACATCGTGATTGGACTTTCTTCAAGTGGAGCTCACAGCAATGGTTACAGTTTGATCCGAAAAATTGTGAAGAAAAATGACTTAAAATATTCAGATCCATCTCCATTTACCGATAATCAAACGTTAGGTTGGTCCACGCAACCTACAACAAATCTTAACTTTATTTTTTGCAAGTAACGTTAAAAAAACATGAGCATTTATATTTTTGGCTCTATAGGGGAAGCACTTCTAACTCCAACCAAAATCTACGTAAAGTCCGTCTTAGGAGCCCTTCGCAGCGGTCGAGTGAAGGCGTTCGCCCACATAACGGGCGGAGGATTGACAGAAAACATTCCAAGAGTATTGCCAAAACATCTTGGAATCGAGTTGGACGCAAATAAATGGCCTATTCCAGCAATCTTTCCATGGATAGTTGCTGCCGGAGGGGTCAGCGAGACTGAAATGCTTAGAACTTTCAATTGTGGATTAGGTGCAATTTTAATCGTTTCACCATCGGAACAAAATCATGTAATTAGCATGATAACTGATTCAAACACCTTTATTGTTGGTCAAGTACGAAATATCTTTGGAGGTATGTGCATTTTAACTACAACATTTAATGCTACCCATTTTATAAACTCACTCTGGCAAAATCGTTTAAGAAAATACTTCAAATTATTTCCAGATATTCCCAAAGTCAACGTGACAAATTTTGCAAACGCTATATCACCAGCAATGAGACCCTACATGGAGCAGGCCAACGGGTCAAATACAAGAAGACGAGTTGGAGTTCTCATTTCCGGAAGTGGGACGAATTTACAAGCATTAATTGACCACGTTAACGATCCCACGATTGGCAGCCACGCTGAAATAGTTCTTGTAATTTCAAATAAGTCTGATGTGGAAGGTTTACGCAGGGCTGAGAAAGCTGGAATAGCAACAAAGGTCATTTCTCACAAGGATTTCCCATCCCGTGAAGCTTTCGATGCAGAGCTACTGAAAAATTTGAAAGCTGCAAACGTTGAATTAATTTGTCTGGCTGGTTTCATGAGAATCTTAACTCCAGGGTTTGTCACAGCATACCGTGGACGATTAATAAATATCCATCCTTCTTTGCTACCAAGTTTCAAAGGGGCTCATGCACACAAGGATGCTCTAGAGGCTGGGGTCAGATTGACAGGATGCACTGTGCACTTTGTTGAGGTATATGCATGCATAGTTTTATTATTCCCTAGCTGTATTTCAATCCCGGAAACTGTCATTTAATAAGACAACTTGATTTGGAAAATTTTAGCCTGAAGTTGATGCTGGAGCAATTATCCTACAGGAAGCTATTCCAATAGAATTTGGGGATACAATTGAAGCGCTTCAAGAAAGGGTTAAAACGGTTGAACACAGAGCTTATCCCGAAGCTCTAGAACTCCTTGTAAGGAACAAAGTTAAGCTTGGTTCGGATGGAAAAGCCATATGGAAACTCTAAACTATCGTGCGGTGGAACATACCAGATTGTAGATTTACTTATTTACCATCTTAGCCTATTATTTTATGAATATTAATAACTGTTAGCTATAATATTCTGCTATACTATTTTACTTTTAGTTGAAAAAATTGTTCATGCTTACTCTGCATTAATCTGAAGTATAATTTATTGAGAAATTGCGATTTACTTGAAAACATTATGATTTCCTATCCTCGGTTTACATTTTTTACGACTAAAAATCTGGTCTACCCTTTAAAAATAGCCAAAAACATACCAAAAAGAGACTCATTTGAGGTACTTTGTTTTGCATTAGACTCTACAAACTGTCTACGCCTCTCAGCATTTTCAGCGTAAAGCTTATGAATTTCAAGAGAGAAAGTTGATCCGGCTTTCTTTGCCTCTTTCTCCAATTGAAATAACACCAATTGCTTGTGAAGACTAGGGACGGTCAGGTTAAATTTTAAAATCATTCTGTTTAAGCTATCACAATCCGTTTTCATAGCCTTTAAGGCGATACTATTCAGCTCTATCTCCTCTTGAGTAGATAATACCGGTCCATATTTATGCCTAAGATAAGCGAGATCTTTCCTCAGTTTCCGGATCTCTTGTCGAATATCTTTCTCCAACATTATCCACTCGGGAGCGAATCCATTTTCAATTAAAACTTGATTAAGCTTGTGAGTGGTAAAGTCAATGTAGGGATTGTAAGTGGAATCGTGCTTGAGAGGCTTGCCCTTACCGGACAAATTATCAAACTCTCCTTTGGCCATGGACTCTTGAATCAAATCTTCTACAAGACGATCAACCCCAATTCTGTATGCAAATATCATAACATTATTATGATATTTCATTTATGAAAGTTTTTTGAATCTTGAAGAAGCGTATTCACCCAGTTTTAGTCTTTTTCGAAGCTCGAGCATCCTTTGCCAAAGCCCATACTTCTTCGCCACTACTTTGAGCCACTTTCTGGATACGATATTCCATAATATTTTCTGCAGCTTTGGCCCAACGGTACTTATTATATTGTTTCTCTCGTTGAAAGGGTGTGCCAGACCCGACCCCATCGTTACTAAGATATTGCCGATGTTGAGGTGCAGTATGCTAAAGTTTAGTGATGTCATTAAAACCTATTCTAAGCTAGCAAATTACTATACTTTTCTGGGTTTTAAAACCTTGATATCGGTACTTTCTTCTTCCTCCTCTTGATAATAAAGTCCATACTCGCCCTCAACACGATGCCTATTGTGGCGAAAGTCTGCAAAATCTTTCAACAGATTTTTGTACGCCGAGTCAACCTTATTTTTAAGACATACATTTGTAATATTCCATGTTTTTAACAAATCCAGTAAATCAAAAACGCTCATCCTTTAACAAAATGTACCAATTGAAATTTCTCTGCGCTAGCATCCTTGTTTCCACCATCGGGGTGGTACTTCTTGGCCAATTTTATATACGCATCTCGAACCAAACCCGCGTCTGTACAATCCTCAGGTAAGTTTAGAGTTCTGCAGTCTTTCTACGATCAAGTAGACCACGAATTGTTACAAGTTACACCCCCTGTACCTCTCCTTACTATGGAAAAACCTTCAAGATCCTTTGACATTTGCCCAATTTCTTAAAATAGTATATGCCTGCCTATGCGCTTTTTAAGATGTACCTTTCGCTGAACAAGCTTTTGCCGATCGTCCTCAACCTTCGGCCCTCGAAATCCATGCTGATTAGTTTGATAAGATTTTGTAAATCTTAAGATTGAGAGACCTTCTAGTTTACTAAAGCCTCCATTATTACTAGACCTTTCTAGCAAAACCCTTTGTACTCCACCCAACAAAGACCTTGTTCTAACCCTGATTATCATTATTAATTCAAAATCAAACTACCAAAACATGTTTCTCATAATTCATTCCATAACTGAGAGATCAAATAGGAGTGAAATCACTCAAGAACACTCATACAATTCCTCCTAAAAGTTAGAAAGGACGCTGGTGAAAGTCGAAAGTACCTTTCTCTAAAAATATTTCTCCTTATATAATCGATCTTTTGACCTCAAACTTAATCATAAAAAAACCTACAAAATCCTAAAAAAAAACTCAATTAAAAACGGGAATCTGTTATCATAAAGTTTTGATACTTTATTCCACAATAAATAAATAAAAGCTATGGATATCCATCCAAAAATTGATCAAAATGTGTATAAAAAAACTACCAACAAACAACCCTTGCTTTTTCCTTTTCAACAACGCAAATAAAGTCAAAGTAAGATGGGGAAAGGTGCAATGTGAAAATAGCAAATGAATGTAAAAAAAAAAATCATTCAACTCGATCCGAAGTTTATTCATCTCCTCCAGAGCCTTCTTCTTTTCCCTTCTTTTTTCTTGTAAAAAAAAGCAAATGTTTCCAACTCGGCAGCTGCTCATTCATTATTACACGACTGTGGCATTTTTATCCTATTTTTATGGTGTTTTTTTAGACCATTCACAAAATCAAGTATCCGCATCAAATCAATAGCAATAGCAATAGCAATAGCAATAGCATGGAAGATGTTACAGTAAATAGCTAACTTTTTGGTAAGTGTAAGTGTAAATGTAAATGTGGGCATTATTATATAAAAAAAACGTAAAAATCACTTTAAAAAACCTTCAAAATTATGTGTTAATTGTTGTGTTCATTGTTCCACGTTTACATTACAACCACAGGTTTGAATTGTACTAAAAACTGTACTAAATTAAGTAATTAATCAACAAGAATATGAAGTTAAAAATGAGTATTTGATGAAGAAACCCTTGGAAATATTTGTACAAAGGGACTGAGCGTTTTTTAGTACTATTTGATGTATTTTGTTGACGGTTATTAATATTGCTATTTGCAAATATCACACAGCCTGGTAATAATTTACGTAAATGATGAAATGCCAATGAATGTATAAACCAAAACCCAACCAATCTAACAAATTAATTATCAAGTTAAGTAGAGTAATGCTGCTATATTAATTATTTTAATACAAAGTTAGCATGCATCGGCCCTATAACTGTGATTAAATGAACTCGATAAAACTACCAAGACTCCCTTTACTAACTTGGGTTAGTTTACGTTGGTTTAACCAGCATTTTAGCCAACTTTGAGTTATACCAACTGCTTAATACTTCCTTTACTTATTCCTAGACATGAAGCAGAGGTTGTTTAAATGCAGTTAGGTTTGCGAACTTGTTTTTGCACATTCATTGACCATAGAAGACTTGCCATAAGGCGTATTTAATAATATATTAGCTTGGGGGCTAAAGTAGCAGTACTTCTGTACTTCAACAAGATGCAACATTACATTACATTATAGATAGGCTAACCTGCTGCTACTGCTGCTACTTACTACGATTCAAGATAATTTCACTCACACATAAAAACGGTATTAAGCACATCTTCCATTGTTAATTCTACTCTTTACTACATAGTAGTTTAGTATGAAATCGTAGGCAGCAGGCAGGCGTATTTTTACCCAAAATTCGACACTTTTTATAAGGTTGTTTTAAAAGGTTTTGGGGTTTGTAAAACAAACTGTAACAGTATGCTACGAATATAGAGGTTTGTGGAAAAATTAGGATTGACTGAGGCAATTTTTATTATAGATTACCATTTACCCAGTAGAAGACCATCGTCTCATCGTCATTGTCGGACCATCGACTACGATCCACGTCCACGATCCACAAAAGTAGAGGACCACGTAGTTGGAGATCATTGATTGGAAAGAGGACACACAGGTACCTAAGTTTTGTAGTAAGTGTGGCTGTCTTGTCTCTTCTGACTCTGACCTACTTCACTGTCAAAGTCAAGAACATAGTTAAACTTTGTGTTAATATGGACGTACGTTGTTAAAAAGCTGATGCTGTGGGTTATTTTTTAAGTGTAATTAATTATGTGAGCTAGAGATATTTATTGTTTAGACCTGGCTGTTTTATTTCCGGGGGGATATTTTATGCAGGACATTTTAATAAGTGACTTTTTACATTTTTAGACACAATCTGTCGTCAAAAGTAAAGCTGTGACTTAACTGTGTCATCAAGGGTGTGTGGAGGAAGATAAAATAGGGAGCTATGGCAGATAAGCAAGTTCGGAAAGCTAGGAAGAGGAAGGATGTAAGTTTCGGGAGGAAAAGAATGTTTATTGATATGAATTATAATGATTTGATATGTTTGTAAAGGAAGTGTGCATTATTGTTGTAGGCTCAAGATCCAGCCAAAGATCAGAAGGACGAGCCAACAAAAGAAGAGTATTCTATCGCAAAATGGATGAGGAAGAATGTTTTAGTTAAAAAAACTAAATTTCTTAATCACACTGTTGAATATTTTACTGGTAATTTTCTACTGTTTTATGTATACTGAAAAATAATTCCGGTTGTGAAATTAATTTATAGAAAGTGTGTTTGTTAATAATATCCAGCCGGTAAAGCCGTAGACCAACTTATGGATTCTCCTTGGGCGAAGCCAAAAAAGGCTGGAGAAGAACCTATATTCACAACCCGAGAATCCATTGTAGAATATTTGGACGTGTAAGTTGTTGTATTTGTTCTAAAATAGCAGCTTTCCTATTTAATCATGATCATATCGATGTGTATGAAAATAAAAATAAAAATATTTTTGCTGTAGTATGTTGCGCCACAAGATGTATCACCGTGCACGTAAAATTGTTGTACCTGAAAGTGAACTGAAGTCTAAGAAAAAGAAGGATAAGGAAAAGTCTGACGAACCCAAGCAAGCCGAGGCCACTCCAACAGCTTCAAAAAAAGAAGAAACTGCTACCGCTGCTGAAAGCAGTCAGGCCGAAGGGGAGAAAGGGGAGAAAGCAGTGTCAAAGCGCAAAAAAGTATTTGGAAAAAGCCCCTTGCAAACAAAAATACTTTTTTATGTAGCTTACCAAGTATACTTGAATCTTAACAGGATGAGGGCGAAAAGAAAAGAAGGAAGATTAGGTTGGACATGCATTTGGATCAAAGATTTGTTGACGGAAGTGACGCTTACGTTTGGCTATATGAACCAACACCATATTACAATTACTTTTTTGGTTTCCTCGTCGTTATCGCGGTCATTGCTGTATGTCTATTTCCTTTGTGGCCATCCTCTGTTAGGTATGAGATTGAGTTGGAGTTGGACATTGGTGGAGTAAAGAGGAGATATCAATTTATATTCTACAACTGCCTTCAATTTTTTTAAACTGCAGGCTAGGAGTGTATTATCTAAGCTTGGCAGCTGCCGGTTTCCTGGTGTTTATTTTGGCTCTCGCTGTATTAAGAATGGCAGTTTTTGGAATCGTCTGGGGATTAACGTTCGGACGCCATCATTTCTGGTTGCTACCAAATCTGACAGAAGATGTTGGATTTGCAGCCTCTTTTTGGCCTCTGTACAAAGTAAGTTTACATTGAGATTTAAGTTATTGATAGGTACAGGCTGATTTGTACATAATTGAGCTGATACGTATTTTTTAGTATGAATACAATGGAACTATTTCGGAGGATGACAAAAGTAAGAAATCAGATTCAAAATCAGAAGATGAAAATGAGGACTCGGCACCATTGTAAGTATAAACTTTAGTTGTATGATTCCCTACTAAAATCAAGGTCATTTCTTAAAAATACTATTTTAAATTACGCTTTTCCCTTAGAACTGAAAATGTTGAGAGTGTAGCACAAGAGGAGGTCAAACCAACGGATCACTCTGAAACAGAATCTGAAGGAAGCCAGCCATCGCAAACTGGAAAGGATTTTGAGATGGTTGATCGAGAGGAAATAGAATCTTAATAATGCCCGAAATTAGAGTCTGACTGTGTACTGGAGTAATGTAGGTGTTTGTTTAACATCGTTAATGGTGAAAATATTCTTGTAATCTATCATTATTATGGTGTTATTGTTAGTTACTGAGCTTCGTAACGTTTCAGAGTTTAAACTCGGGTGAAAAAAATGCCTGATTTCTTGAATTGTCATGTAATAGATCTAATATACAGAATTATATACTGCGTGCGCAAAAAGTTTAGTCACTATCTCAGTGTCAGTTTATTAAAATGGTTCCATAATTATCAAATACAGTCTGCTCCTCTGCTCTTAACAATATCTTGTGTGTTTAAAACAATTTAAATGCACTATTTTTTGTATTGCCATTGTTCAATTCGATACTTAAAGTTAAGTTATAGCATGCCGAATGACTATTGTTTTTAATTATAGCATAAAGTTATAAAATCCTTCCAATTCATTTAAATGCTGGTGCTAAATTATGTGGATGCATCACTTGTGTATACTATAAAGATCATTCATGGCCAGCCAAAAGTTTTATCATTGTATACTTGAGCGTCTTACATCAGTATGTGTTTTTACTTCAAGTAGATTGTAGTTATCAGATTATTTGATTGTGATAGAATAAAAAGTATTTCGATGTTAATTCTTGGTTTTTGTGTTTAATTATTGTTATCCTTACACTGGGACCGGAAAGGCCAATTTTTCAGGTTTTACTATTTTCATCCTGGTCCAAATTGATGGGTTCACCCCTTTGCAGTTTTACAAAAACGCCTCGCAGCATTTTATTACAAAGTGCTGCGTATGGATTCATTTGAACAAGTTGGGCTTTTGCAAATCTGCTACCTAATCTTGATGCGAATTCAAAATCATGTTTTGCTTCATCAGTCCTATTTTCCTTGAGGTTGATAAGTCCCCTTTGACAATAAGCTTGGCATCCAGCCCGGCCTTTGCCCCCACTTAAGTTAATAGCGTTTGACAAATCTTCTTTAGCCTCTGAGAGAATGAGAACATAACGCCTAACTGAAATATATTTGCAAATATTTTAATAGTTACTACTTACCAGAAATTCTACCCATGAGCCTGTAAGTTTGAGCCCTGTTATTGTAATTAGAAGCTCTATTAGGTGCTAGTTCAATTGCTTTAGAGAACAAAGCAATTGCTGCATCAAAGTTTTCGACCTCTGCTGCTTTAATCCCCTCCAGCTCCGCTTGCTTAGAATTAGTGGCATCGTCCGTAATATATTCTTCGTCCTCTAAAATATTGAAGGCATTTTTAGGAAGAGCTGCTAAATGCGACATTTGCATACAAAAGCTAGGTAATATTATACCCCTCTTAGTTAACCTTTTAACTCTTCAGGAATGTTATCTTCAAATAGTAGCCCACCGTTGGGAAGCAAAGGGTTGAAGATACTGTTTAAAACCTCGCTATCGTTTGAATTATTCATTATCCACTTTTATTGATTTGCTTTTTGTTAAATCTGCCAGTGCACTCTTCTTCAGAGCTTCTTGAGTGCTACTAGTTATTACTATGAAACTGGATCATGATCATATATACCTGGAATTATGCTTTGCAAGTAAATTAACCTAAGCAAATACAAAGCATTGTACAAAAAGGGTTTATAAGGATAAACAAGTCGCAACTACAATTAAAAAAGTGTCCTTCAAAATCCAGTTTTCAACCAATCAAAGAACCAACTTTATTGGATTGGATTTATTGGAACCAACCAATTGTGATATGATATGACTATATAGTAGATGTGCATATGAAACAAAACTGGATGAACAAGTACATTTAAGAACAAGTTTAATTGTTGATTTCATATTTGCATAGCATTTTATAAATATTTTCTTTATAACAAAATACAGTACTGTGCCTTTCACAAAGCTACCTTTGTTTCTAGGACTTGCAAAACTTGCTTTTTTACCGTAAACCCTTCCTCAATTCTGTATTATTTCCATGCAAAACCTTAAATTCTAAAATGTATCGTACAAAAAGTCACAATAGAAGGAGTAAAAGGAGCAATAATGGAATAAAGTCTAAAACAAAATTCACGGCATATTTGACTAGAAATATATAAATACTGTATCAGTAATCTGTGATCTGAACAGATATATTATTAAAAGGAAAAAGTGCTTCAAGAGTGTATTTTTTAATTTTTGAAGGGTTAAATCCCTTTGATTTACACCCCATTGTAGTATATCAAGAATTCTTAAATGGTAATGGTATGGAATGTGTGTAACACTGTGATTTACACCATTGAAATGCTAATATTGCCACTGACTTTATATGAAGGCTCAACGATTTTATTATCGGAATGACTTAAATTTGTAAATTCAAGTATGCACTAAATGTATTGAATCATTTCACGCACTCAAGCGTTATTAAAAACTAACCCTTCCACGAACTTTGTAAAATCCTAGGGAATTAGCATTATAAAGTAATGAGGCTATACCTACATAACTTTCTATAACAATTGGCTTATACTCTATTCTGCAATTAGGGGACAAGTCCCCATTCCCTTGACCAAGTGCATAGGTCAATTCACGGGTGAAAGATTCGACGTCAAACAATGCTACTGATGATCCTTCCCCTCCACCTTAAAATACATTAACCATTAGAACATTTAGGATTTTCAGGGCTTATGTTTAAAATATACTTTAACACCTTTATGCCAATAAAGTGGATGAGATGTTAGAGTTAAACGTGGAATCGACTTGTCAAAGGGGTTCCAACGTTGGTGGAAACTCATTGGCTGGTTTTCGTCCCAGATAAGCTGAACGCCAACAGTATTTCGGGATCTGTTGATTGATAGATATGCAAAAAGACAATCAGAACATTGCTACAAAAAATGAAAAGTTACGTATGATATGATAAGCTTACTTGGATTCAAATTTTTCCAGCGATAAGACAGACATTATTGAACCTTTCAGAGGTACATTCTCATTAGTCAACTCTTCCGTTGCTTCAACTGCAATATCCAGACTAGGATTAGTACATCGACTCTTTCTCCACACGGCACTTCCGACCGTTTGTACAGTTCCATGAACCGTAGGAATGATACATTCCTTAACTACTCCAGCAATTCCTTCAGCTATCCCATTTAGTTTACTAAATCGGAAAACGCTTCAATCATACCACGAAACTTATATTATATTATTATTAATTCCTTTTTAAACCTTACGGCGTAAGAGAATTCTGTGGATATGCCAAATCCCCTTGGACAACTTTATCTATGCTTAACAAGCTCAATCTCCTAGTATCCTCTACTTTCATCCCAATAAAGTCATACTTGATGACAATAAGAACCTTGCTGCAAAGCACGACAATCCGCTCATACTCATGATTCCAGGAGTCAATCTCGGTGAGAAGCCAAGTCCCCTTGACACACCCATCTTGCCCAATATCTACACCTTTCTCTTGGATTTCATTTACGACATGGTTAAGAATGCTATCTCGATATGCAAAGAAGTCCTTGGCTTCCGTTTCAGACTGCGGAAGAAGGGGACTTTCTGACCTCCAATGGTTAACGTTAACGGTTTCTCCAGTAATACCTGCATTAGTATTACTAGCTGCTGTAGTGCCAATAGCCAAGTCCCTGGGATGATGGAAGGGTGACCCACAAGAGGAATTTAGGGAAACAGTACTATGACCTGAGAGTGGGGATACTGACCCTGATGGTGGGGTCATTGGGGTCACAGCAATATGAGGGATGTCCCCCAACCCAAGACCATCGATATGAGCTAGACCATCTTCGACGACTGGGTTAAGTTCGGGAGTGGAGGAATCATGGATTCTTAGCGTTACTTCAAAGTCTTCGAATCCTGTAGGATCTTCAAGGGAGTCTTCATCTCTCCGGGTGAATTCTAATCCTCGACTATCATGAGAAATGTCTGTATGATTCTGATTCATGATCCCTTTAGTTTTTAATTTTTATGTATTGCTCAGCGAAATCCAAGCCCTTTGACCACTTCTGTACAGGACAGATTCACCAGTTGACCTAACTAACGCTTTTATGCACAGGAATGATCAAGCTTCGATCTTTTTAAAATTTTGTTTGGATTTGGAAGGAGCATTTAATTTTGCATTAAAGTCCATCAAAAATGCTTTATATTTCCTCTAATCCACGTACCTATCCCTTATCATTACCTTTACTTATCTAAACATGCTAAATCTGCATGCCTGAACCTAAAGTTAAAAATTCTAAAACCCCTACTCTCTAGTCAGTCTAAAATTCCATTTCTTCCTAACTTTCTCCGCTTTCACATCCCTCCCCTCCCTTACTATTTTATTTAAAAAAGTCTAAAAAAAATCGGGCATTACTTTTTAATAAAACTAAGCAAATCATAACCTTACGCCGACTTTGATTAAAACTATCACAGGAAGTGAATAATTACTCGGAGAAAGTGAATTATTTTTTCCTTAATTCTTCAAAAAAGGCCTTAATTTGCTAAATTCACCCTTCATAAACCTTTCACCTAAACCAGCCAAATTACTGACAATTTCCTCTTCAAAAAAATCTATTAAATTGCCCTAACTTTCACCAGCCTTTCATCTTCATCCACCTAAACAATCCCATTTTAGCAGATGCTTTTACTTGGGGTACTGGGGTAAAAAAAATCATTCATATCGGACGGAGAATAATATCAAAGTTCCATATGTAGTTTGCAAAATCGGGCATTTCTTCCGAGTATTTCGGTTTTATTCATGCGGGTTTTATCTCAAGGAAAAACACCAGGAAAAACAAGGAAAAGTGAGTGAAATCGGACGAGAAGTCCGAGAGTTGAGTGTACTCGTACTGACTCTCTAAAAGAGGAGAGGAGTTGAGTGGAAATAAAAGTGAGTGAGTGAGCAGGCAGTCGGCAATTTGGTGTTGAGGGAGATTCTCCTCTCTCCTTCCGCCTACGTCCCAACTTTAAAAAAAAAAAATAATCCTCAATTCTCTAACTTTTAGACCTACTTTAACCAAGAAAATGTTAGTCATTCACTCATCTTTTTGTCCTCATTGACCTAGTTTTTTTTACTGCTAAATTTTCTGTGTTTTTCTATAAAAAAAATATTTATTTGAAAAAACTGTAACTTTCTAGGTCAAAAATGGACCCGGGGTTATCATCCTCCCGTTCTTATCCCCTACATCTTATCTAAAAAGGGAGGAAAGAGGCCGAGTTGCTGAGATTGATAAGGATTTAGAGGAGGAGGAATAAAAATCAGGATCAGGATCAGGAATCTTTTTGGGATTTTATTGGATTCGAGTTTTGAGTTTTGAGTTTCGACTGGGTGGAAAAAATGACGGAGGCTGGGAATAGTTTCGTGGAAGTGTGTAACAGCTGGGAAGAAATCGTCGATAATTCAAGTGTAAGTTGGGGTTTATTTATGGATTGGATGGAGGAGAGATTAATTAAGGAACAAGGGGGATTGTAACGTCTTTAAATGACAGAATGTTGATGGAGGAGTGAAGTAATTGAATGATTGGATGTTTTGATCGTTTTGGGATTCATTTCATTGGGTTTATGCAAGCGCTTGGGATTGATGTTTGTTTTGTGATGATCTAAATGGGTTTGAAGGTCAAGTTAAGATGGATTATGCTGGAAGGAAGTTTTTCTTTGCTTTGGTAGACTCATTGCGTAATATGTTTATGATAGAACGACTATATTACTTTAGTTTAGTTGGCTGAGGATTTATCCTGCGTTTGTTTTGTAATCCTGAGAGAAGGGCAGTTTTTTCGATAGGTGGGTGGGTGGGTCGTTGTCAGTTATGAACGGTCACACGGTGGTGGATGGATTGAAGCTTAAGTTGTGACTATATTGACGTTTTATTTGTATTTATTTGACAGGTTCTTGACAAGCAGCTTGAAAGGTTGAAGTTGGAAAAGGCCAGGGAAAGGGGACAGTTTGATGATGAGCACAAATTTAAATTATTGACCAGAAAAGGTGAAGGTAACATTTTAAAATAATGCGAGGGAGCGTATCAGTGTCAATTAACTAAATGCAAACATGTACGTTATTGCAGCGCGTTAGTAATTATTATCTTTGATTGAATACAGATAAAAACACTGGTAAAGTCAACCCTCCAAGTATAGAGCTAGATAGCACCAGAGAAGAAAGCCTAAGAAGTCAGTACGCCCCTCCTGAGCCAAAAATTTCAATACTTACACGTCCAAAGAATACTCAGAAAACTAATGGTCATTCTTCTAAGTCCAAAGCGCAGTCGGCTAAGACCTTGGAGCAGGTATTGTATTTTAAGCTTGATACGTTTTTTAAAAACATAAAGCGAATAGATTTGGAGTCAGTCAGACGTAAAATGTAATAATTTCTGCATTTAGAGGGAAAAAGAATACGCCGAAGCAAGGAAAAGAATCTTAGGTGACGTTCAGTTTGATGAACCGGAAGAGGATATGTCCGCCCCGAGAGATGCTAATGGCGTAGTATTATCTCCAGCTGAAATCCTGAAACAGAAGGTTGCTCAAGCAATGAAACCGGAGGACGATGGAGGCGATGCCGATGGCGTGTCCGATGAAGGGAAGACCAGTAGTGGTTCTGGTGGAGACACTCAAGCCCAAGCCCCTCCTCAAAAGACCAAATCTCGAGGTAAGAAGAGCAAGAGTCGTGAAAAGTTCAAAACATCAAATCCAGAATCGCCAAGAGACTTTCCATTGTCGAAAAGTGAGTCAGAAAGGATCGTTAGACAGCCCAGAGGTCCTGACGGAACTACAGGATTTCAATTACAAAGATAACAATGAATATTGTATAGAATTTTACTTTCGTCAACTGATACTGATATTTATTTATAAAATGGATACGGAATTAAACCCAGGTTTGTTTTAACATCTTTATACTATCAACTGTGTGCAAAATATAACAACGTCACAGGTCTGTTTCAATAGTTCCTGGCAAGTCTCTGGATTCTCACATCTCATGCCTTCTAATAAAGATTTAATGATGAATTAAACATGAACTGCGTATGTTTATAAGATTGGTTGTATTTATCTTTTATTTACAAAATCTAAAAGTAACATGAATACAGTAAGTGGAGTAAACTGTTGTTAGTTTAGTAAGATGGCAGGAACCTAATCTATAGTTTACTGTCAACTGTACCAGTGAGAGTGAGGCACTTACTGCCTATAGACTAGTCTGAAGCCAGTGCAATGGACTTACTGAACTAAATGGAAAGAACTTATTTGATACGTTGTTATCTTTAAAATATCCAGGTCCATTTTCGTCATATTCGGCTTTAGAAAAAAAAAAGTCAGATATATTTTGAGCTTCAGCAGCCCAAGCACTTGCCCCTTTCCAAGAATCTAGGATAGGATCATGAGCAACGTTTAGTGTGAAAGTTGATTCAAATGGCCTCATTTCCATTAGCTCAGTGTTTAATCTACGTTTCATGCCCGATAAGCACGTAGAACCTCCAGTTACAAATATATTGGAGACCAAACGCGTCTGAATAATTTCCGGGTATCTCTCTAGTTTTTTTTACAAACGTTTCGAATGAATTGATGTCTTTGCTTTCATGTGTATAGTATATAATTACTGCAACTTAGTTAGTATTTCTTACTGAGCACAGATTCAATTACTTCTGCAAGACCAGCTTGATTTTCTCCTATCGTGGGTGGTTGAAATAGGATCTCTGGGGCTCTTACTCTTTCTACGCCTATATGTAACTGAAAAACAGTGAATTTAATTGCTTTACCAGCAGTTTCTATTAATATAATTAAACATATTCCAAGTATGTGTGGCATGAGTACTTCGTGTTCGTCTTTGCGGGATCCAGTTGACTCCGACGCGAAAGCAGGATCATGATTCCTAAGAACTTCTTCGAGTTCTTTAAGTTCACCTTGGTCATCCTCACTATCCGATAAGCCACTGTCCTGATATAAAGACAAGAAGTGAAATAGAGCGACCTTTGCTCGTAGCAAACGGTTAAAAATATCTTTGTACACCTTCTGAATAGATTTATATACATTCCAGTCTTCGTCATGCGTTCCAAACGTATCATCCTTTTCATATTTGGATAGTTGAGATAATATTCGCATTCTTTCTTGGGCAGCTATAGACTTCCGCTTATTCATTTCAGACTTTTTGTGTCGACGGACGGAGCGACTTTTTAGGATTTCAGTCCTAAATAATACGGAATTGTTTTTCTCGTTCCAAATTGTAGGTTAAATGAATACATTTTTTGGAAGGCCTAAAGCCTGTTTCATCGTACCTACCTTCTTTCTCTAATTTCAGTTATGTCTGGTGACAGTTTTGGTTGTTTACTTGAGCTGGATGCTTGGACTGGGATATCAATTGACGTTGTAATATCAGACTGTCTTCTTTGTTTAGTTTTAAGTATGCGAATTTTTAACGCTCCAATTTGCTTGATGAGTTCATTCCAAGAACTTACCCCAGCCGCGTCTAAAGCCCTTCATCAGAAATCAAGACAAGTTTTAACTTAACATTAACTAATTCTGTTTACACATCAGCGACGGTGTGAGTTTATGATATTCATATGCAACCTGTGAATTTCTGCAGCGTCCTCCTCTTCCTGTATGGATTCCTTAATTTCACTTAATATGACCAAACGCTCCTCATCTTCAACAAGTTTCTCTTCACGTTTCCTAGAATTACTTTCTGTCAACTTTTTTGCTATCTCCCTTCTTCGCTCTTTTAAAGATTCAATTTGAGCTGGAGTCATTGCAACTTGTTGCTTCACAGGAGCATCAATTTTCACAACATTATCATTGTAGAAATCAATGCTTGCCCATCTCTCCAATTCTTCAGCATAATTTTCGGCAATAAGGCATTTTGAAAGCATAATTTCCTATGAATTTAAATTGTCTTGAGTTCATATCATTCATTCATTTAGACATGCTTTTACCTACGTCTTTAAGAATTTTTTATATCATACTTCAATTTTTCCAATGTTAAGGGTATTTGTATGAGAAGGGTACTTCAACTGGAGAAGTTTGTGCAAAAAGTAAGTTATATCATAACCTCCAACATTTATTCTTTTGCTTTTTTCAATATCAGCCAAACCATTCACGTAAGGAATAACTTCCACCGTTCTATGGCCAAGAGATACAACCAACGCATCCTGATATTAAAATTCAAAAACACAAAACTCAGAATTATACACTGATGAAAGTGTAATAAAAATCATACTTTTATTTGGAACTCAGACCTTAATTCCAGGAAAGTTATACTGCAGAGACTGCAGGGAAGCCAATGTATATGATATTCTTGGTACTTGGTATTTTTCAAATAGAAGTTCTGTCATCACTAAAGATATTTTTTTAATTCGACCTTAGAAACTATACAATTTCAGACGTTCATAATTAAATTATACCTACTATTTCGGCAGTAGTTAGGGTTTAAATAGGCTTCCGTCATCAGGACAGAATTCCCAACATGATCATCCTTCTTAATAGACAATGAGTCAAAAACATAGTCCAGAATACTTTCTTGGACGTCCATTTGAACAACGACATTCTTATCGAAGGGGGACTTTAATGCGAATCTGACAGCGTCTATATTTTCAATCTGGTTTCCAACTTGAATTTCAACTTCCTATAGACACAATCAGATATTCATCTTTCATAAGAATGGAACTTTTCTGCATGCATGGAACTCTAACTCAACTCTGACTTTAATAAGGATATATATACCTTTATTTTTCCACGTTCCTTTCTCAATCTTGCTAAATGATTTCTGCATATCAGTCTAGGGCTTGTCTCTCCTGCAAACCCTGCACGACATTGATAAGACCCTGAAAGCGTTTTCATGTGCGTTAATTGACAATATAATTTTATACCGCATGACTATCCCCATTTCACTAATGGCTACCTATTACTACTAAAAATCTTGCATGTTTCTAATTACCATTATCTATTACAACCACAGGATATGACCCCAAAGCTCGATCCATGATAAGCACTTATACCATCCACCCCAGCAGATCCCCAGACCAGACCTTCATTAATAATCTGACTTCAAATTGACAATTATCTCATTTAGCGTCAATTCAATGCATGCACGTGAGGTTAATAAAATAAGTAATGCATAGTTCAATTCCAGGGTTCATAGCCCTGTTGTTGCGTATCGTTAATTTGATTGTGGAACTGTATCAAGAAGAAAGTTACTGCCAAAATGACAGCTCTCTCTAAGTTTGTTTACAAACAAGACAAGCCTACAAACAAGACAAGCCTACCTATACCTATCCAACCACTCCACTACAAGTCTAAAGGTATTTAAACTGGACCGGTTATCCATTCCATACTACCAAAAATACAACTTTCTCTCCTATACCCCAATTCAGCCGTATTTCGCTCAATCCAGCAATCCAGCTAGTGAAAGCAAACTTCGTCTATACTTCTAGGTAAGCTTTACTCAGAGCTGGGATAATCCAGATTAGGGATTAAGTGATTAGTAATCCAGATTAGGGATTAGTAATCCTTAATGCATAAT
>JAQFZX010000384.1:0-62955 GCA_034682405.1 Hydroisotoma schaefferi | reverse complement strand
TCTACATTTTTAGGCTTAAAAGCGGCCGTACTTTGCTATTTACCGTCAGGCCGTACCTCACCCTCGGTTGGGCACTGGATGGATTAACAAAATCCTAAAAGGTTGAAAGCTTTACAGGTTTCTAAATTTCTCAGTCGTATAAAAAACGCTGCTCATTTATAAGCATTAAGAAGGAGACACCCACCCCATATCTTTAGCTGCACAATTAGAAGTGCCTTGTTCAACTTGCAAGTTTTTTACTTTAGCAAAAACTCAATCCATTTATCTTTGGAAAATAATCTCAAGACATGAAAAGCAAAATGTGAAATGAATATTGTAATCTTTCTTGGAATTTTAGAACAGATGCAGATGCATGATACAATCGCAGTAGAATACGTTACTCACAAATTATACCAAACTTATGCAAGCAAATTTTACACCTTGTTACTTGAATCCTTCGTTATAAAGGGTATCTCACGGAAATTTTATTAGTCAGAAAGGGACAATGAATTGGATCCAAGTGAGTAACCATCGTACACAAGAAGATAATCCTAATTGAAAAATTACTCTGGGAAGATTTTTTCTAACACCTGGGGATGTAATGACACTAGTCACCAGTGTCCCTTGTTCTAGTCGACGATAATACAGACGACATTTGACAAGACAAAGAGATACCGGCTGACATCAGAGCCATGTCTTGGTAAAGGTGACAGGCGCTTCTGTCTATTTTTCATCCTTTTCAAAGCCTAATCCACCTCTTTGACTGACTAATTTGAGCTACGTTTAAAGCTTTATAAACTAGGCAGCCGAGAAATGCGTTCCTTCTACTATCTTTCATTTCGTTTTAATTCATAAGCTCATAAAATCTTTTATGCATTATTCCTTTTATCTTTTGTAGAAAAAATCAAAAAACTAAAAATACACTCTTTTGTTTAAGAAATATTTTTAGACTGTCGCAGTGACACCTGAGTTTCTTCCTTGACTTTAGGAGGTTTTAGTCCGTTCTTATCTTCGAAGGGTTTTTTGTTTCTGTTCCCCTTGACAGAAAAAACTTCATTATGTTTAAGGTTTGCTTAGTCAATTTACATTTACTTATCCGCGACCAAGTAATAAACATTTTCCAGAATCATATGCTCCACCGATTGAAGTTTACGTCCTGAAAATTATAACATGCTCTACTTTAGTATATTCTAAGTTAAAAGTTGAGATAAAGATGAGAACAATAAAGACGGTGAAAATTAACATGCGGAATAATTGCAATTGACTGACTCTTTTTTTTAGACAAGTCAAAAAAACGTTCCACAAAACAATCAAATGAATAGAAAGCCATGCCGCATTAAAAATCCATTCTTGGTTGCTTCTTTTCTGTTAAAATAAAAGCACCCATTATGCAGGATAGGCGAGAGTAAAGGATTCACAGGCCCATAAAGAGCAAGGGAATCGCCCTTGTGACAACAAGAAAAGAGAAACAAGGGTGACGGTGGTAGGTAAAGTCTCTTTTGGGAATGTCACAGACACACATAAAAAGTCACGTTTATTACCCAACAATGAAATAAAAATAGCAAACTGATTTTGCTTCTTCTTTAGATAAGTCCTGAGTGAATCTTTATGTCTGTTTTACATGACAGTGAAACAACTATGCAGTCGCAAGCAAAGCATACAGTAAGTCAGTTGTGGAGATTAGACAGATATAAAGAGACAAGGAAGTAGGCATCAGCTAACAAGGCTTGGTAAACTACCTTAGCTTCTTTCGAGCTTGGTTACCAAATCGTGTATCTTTGGACAAAAGTTCTTATTCTGTCTGTCATTTGTTGAGATTTCAATTATTCAAAGAATTTTTACAGTTTAATTCTGCTTTGTTAGTGCCTTGCAAGGAAGGTATTAGCCGAAATAAAGGAGATGGCTGCAAAGAGTAAATGCTCTCTCCAGAACTCATTCGAAGAGGTCAAGAAGGATTTTTCTCCGTCTGATTAAACCATTCTCATTCACTATGTCGCTTTGAAACCAAGAGTCAGAGTGACAGCGGATAGGCTACGAAATTTGGCTAGGTAGAAAAGATGTTAAGATACCAGCAACGATAGCAATGCTCATTAGAAGGGCCACCTTAATTCTCATACGAGTTTTAACACTACTTACTACTTTTCTACAGGATACTGCGGTTCACCACATGCGTCATGCTTGCATTAAGCTGCAATTTAACAAGATCCGCACTCGTGATGAATAATTATTGACAGCTCTCCATCCTCCTCTAAGGTATCTTAACCTTTTGAGGAGGTTTTTTGATGAAGAAGTCGTCTACTTGTATTTTGGTAAATGGGCATATTACATAGTGTTCGATGTAATGGTTATTGATCAGACTCACTTTTTTCGTGGATCCACATTTCTGGGAAGCGGATACACACACACCAACGTGAGAACTGAAAATACGAAAGCCTATAGCCAAACAAACCTGATTTAAAAAAATACTACCGATATCTTAAAAAGGGCTTGCAAAGCGCTAACTGATGAGTCACCTTGTAATTTTTCCAGATAAAGTCCAAATGCGACAAGACCGCAAGACAAGGAGGGACTGAGTAAGGCAGACGATGTACATTAAAGATCACTATCTCTACAGAGTAGCAAGTCAACTAAAGGGAACATGATTTGGACTTTAATTGTATCTTGTGTATTTCAACCAGAAATTTTAAACAATGTATCACACCTCCTACTAATATTTTAACCTCTTTACCAACTTCAAGTTCGAGTTGAAACATTTTCTACTGGCAAATTTGACAAAAACCACTTGGAGAGCAAGTAGTGAACCTCTACTATTAATCAGTAGCTTACACTCACAGTTCATTTTCATTCCTGGCTACCACTATAATTATCCTAAGTCTTGAAACATCCCATGGGAGGATGCTCCTAGAGAGATGAGGGATCATTCTCAGCATTTTGGTCAGAATCTAATCATTTATCTTTTTCTTTCTCACGGGTTATTGGGATGGGATGAACGTTACTTGCAGTACTTGCACTGTAAGATATCTCCCATTCCTCGAGTAATTTCTAAGGGTTCATTTATTAAGGGGAATTTATCTCGTGAAGATAAGGAACCGTCTCTTTAAATGGAAGAATTGAAAAGTAATATATTTACTTTGAGGCAATCTCTAAACTTTGAGTATCCTCATACTGCTCCACTTAGTTCATTAATTCTCATAAGAAAAAATTCCCCAGTGTTGAATATACGAGTCGGTGACAGAACATAAACGCAGTAGAGGGTATTATACAAGATATTTAAAAGTTAAAAAAATCCATGCACGACCAAGCAATAGCTTAGTTGAAGAAATTTCGCTTGACAAAATAATAGCAACAGAAACAATGAAGTCATGATTTGATTTTTGATGATAAGCCGTATTCCTCACGGAGTTGCCGGTGGAATTAGATAAAATCAAGGATTATTCAAACTTCGCCAGTGCTTTACCTCCATCTGCCCTTCCAAGTAAGCTTTTTTAAGAATCGCAAAAATATAATAAATGTAAAATGAACTCTGCAGGCTTTACTTCACCATCCCATCTCTTATCCCTGATGGCGACATTAATCTGAACTATAAATTTATGTTATTTAATAATATATCTATTCGACATGAAGAAATAAATTACTTGGTAAGATAGATTTTGTAATAAGAAAAATTATAAAATCCATACATTAATGCATAAAGCAGAAAATTCATTCGACGGGACTTGTAGTTATGATAAAAGTTTCAAACTGAACATAGCAATATGCGTTCCCTTACTTTTTAAGCCGAAGTATAAAGCCGCATTAAAAATGTCACTAACTATGGCTGAAGCACCTTGCACAAAATCATAACATTTCATTCGACTTATCTCGAAAAGGGACAATTTAAAGCCATCAAGATGGCAAACAAACAGTGACAGATTTTTGAAATGAGCAAGAATATCATGAGGATCGGTCGTGCTCAAGAGTTTAGGCAAGATGATATAACTAACACTTGGACCAAAACTCTTTCAATATTATCTCTATACTTTTTTGTAAGGTTCTCGACTCTCTGTGCAGTCAGTCACTTTATCGTCATCATTATTGGATTCGGTGTGGTTGTGTGCCACACACATGCATTTTCAGCATATTTCCACCAACTCCTTCCCATCTTTTGTACCAACTCTTATCATTGCTATGAATATAAAATAAAATTTACTACTCCCTGGCACAACTTACCATTCAAAATATGGTTATGGTGGCAATAAAACAACAAGCTGGAGATGATTCTTTCGTGGGTTTTTTTTCTTTTCACATGTTTAATGTATAAATTACTACATGCGATTTTCTTTGCCCTTCCAGCCTCATCTTTGGAGGTGCTTGGTAGCATTTATGCTTAAGAAAAAACCCAACTATTTTTCAAACAAGTTGCACATCTTTTTTAAATACTACATAACCACAATAAATAAAGGAAATGCGAGGAAAAGTAAGCGTAAAATGATAATTCCTTTTATTTACAATCGTAAAAAGCCTCAAACAGTTTCTTTATTAGTAAGTATTAAGCAACCAAGCATCTTTTCCAGCAAGTATAGTTGTTTGACTTTTAAAAATTCTTGTTCAATGAAACCACACGATTAATTCGAAGAGTTAACCATCCTTTTTGAACTTCCTCGCCAGCAAATCCATTTATATTTGAGATAAAAGTAAAAGCTTCTGGTTTGGCTGGATAACAATTTAACTCTTTCCTTTCACCACTAAAACCCCCAGATTGACAGGGATGTTCACACTCTCAGAATACTTTTTTGCAATTTGATGGCCCCTCTCCTCACCGCACATCGGAATGAACATACAAGTAATTTGTTGTGGTGGATGTGTCCCTACTTCCAATTGGAGTCATTTCATATAGTTTTTGTTAGCTTTTGTAGCAGTAAAAGTAGTGGAAGGAGGAATGAAAGTTGGGTGAAAAGAGATAGGAAACATTTATTAGTGGTTGGTGAGGATTGGGAGAGACTTTGAGAGGAAATGAAGGGAGATGAGCAGACAATGGTGATATGCTGATTGCTCCTGTCGAGGACAAAGAGATAGTTGAATAGAAACAGTAGTGGGTTGATGCATCCTTGTTCGTCGTGGTTTTTCCCGTCTTTTATATCCTCTCTCAACAATTCCCTATTTCTCCGGTACTTAGAACAAATGAGGTTGATCTGCTTCCCGAAATTCGGATTTCCCCGTTTACGATTTTTCCCTTTCTCTGACAATGAATTGATCTTGAGTGCAGATGGAGGAAGTCAACATAAAAGAGGAGTGAGCAGTGAGACTGAGTACTCACTAACTAATACTTGTAATAATAGCTCTACCAGGCAATAGGTCTGTTAGCATCGTCGTCCCTCTTAACAATGAATGTATGCAAGTATAGTTCTGTTGTATTCAATTTGCCTCGCGGAAGACTAATAACTTGGCATTACATTAGTGGTAGTAAAAAGGAAGATATAATACATATGTAGGTGGATAAGTATTAATAAACCCGACCCTACATGGTGTGTAAGTTATAAGGGAAATTGTAATCAATCCGAGGTACAAATCAGCTCTAATAGTTATAGTTGATTGAACGGGAGTCGTAGGAGCATTATTATTGATTTTATGTTCATATAATCTGATTAGCTAGTATTGCTTTATGCAATTGTACTTGTGTGCTCTTTCTACTGTTGTGGCAAGATTCAAGGTCTCAGATTGATTTATGAGATAGGATTTACATTATTAAGCTTTGTAAGATAAAAGTTGAACTTTTTAAATTTAAGTATGTTATAGTGATGTACACTGATGAATTTTACAATCGGGGATTTTATATCGAGTGATCAGCTTCGGGATTGGCCATTCCTTATATCGTTAACGGGTTTTTGTACACTTTTACGTTTCAGTATTTATATTCCATATAATATACGAGGTACATGACGGCGACATAATCGAATAACTAACTCGAGAGAATTCTTAACTTCAGCTACTGAATTATTTTCAAAGTGTGGAATTTAGCTTCAATTATTCTTTACTACTACATAGTGGAACTAGAAGGTAGGAAGTTATAATAAGTGATGATAGAAGGTAGAGGTAGACTAATAAATACCTAAGAGGGGTAGTTACAGTCTAGAAACATGTCATTACCGGTTAGCAGCAGTGTTCAGAGCAATAAACGAAGAATGACCTTTAATGTTCAAACAATAGGCATTATGTGGTTTGGCCATTTCCAAAGGTATACTTTCCCCTCCGAGGTTGTTAGCTACTACCACTTTTTATCGTATTTAAATACTAGGGAGCAGCCCTAAAAAATTGTCTACACTGAAGAAAAATGTATAATAATCTCGATAATAACAATATGCACTCTTGTTTTGAACGTTTGAAGAAAGCCAAACTAAACTCACTGAAAGGGTGCAATCATCATCAAGTAATGCAAGGTCATGGATAAAAATTATTATTCTATTTAATAACGAGGTACGGTAGAAGCTGTACTGAAATGTAGTCCTTACTCCTGCATTATTACTCAACTTAACTTGCACAAGTTAAGTGGAAGGAGCCCCTGCTACATAATCTAACCTAATAAGAATGGAGTAGAAGTTCAACACATCCCCATCCGTCTGATATTAGATTGAAAGGCCGGACCGGAATTACATGATGAGCTGAGCATTCCAATTTCTTAAACTGTTTAGGGAAACCTATTAATTTTATTAGTACATTTTCGTGGTTCTCATCAAACAAAATACAGTGTTTATGTCCGACAAAACTGCTCTGTATTGCAAAGACATGGGATGAATCAGAGGACTGAGGGAAGTTTATGCCTAACTAAAAACGTCTGAGGTAATTGAAGTGTCTGTATATAGAATTAGGTAGGTCAACAGGTCTCTCTTGCACCGTACTGCCATAATCTAGCACAGCAAGCTAAGCATCTCTACAACCGCCGCCGCCCGTCCTTCGCCCGATGGAACTAAATTGGACTGAAATTATCGAAGATTGGAAATTGAGGTGAAAATAGGAAAATATTGGAAACCCTTCAGGAAAGGAGGAGACTTATTGAATTTGTGGGGAGACTTATGTGGCTGTGATGAGTGGTAAAATCTGGGAAACAAAATTGAACCATTTGATGTAATAATCGCAATTTATTTTTTGATTGCAGATATTTTTCCCCAGCTATGTATTTTATTTACTATACGCCACATCATACATGCACATCACGATATGCCACCTTTAACGAGTAAATCATAGGCTTTGAGATTAGTAGGTAACAAGTGGTACTCATAGGGCTGGTTATTTCTGTACATTTATTATAAATAAAAGTAACTGCAGGGTGCTTGTCCCAAGAAACTTAATGTTCGGATTTATTTGGATGGAAACCGACCGTATCCTTCATTTGTGCCTTTTATATTGGCTTGGGCTACAACTACTTCCCTTAACCGGCTTCTGAGCGTATTCTTAGCAACTATTACAGTCTTGTATGACTTGTCGAGCTGGTCGGGTGATCCGCAGTGGAGAGGAGACGGAAGTGGAGAGAAGTGAAAATGGCGATAAGTGAGTGAAATTGAAATGGAAATGCATTTGGAAGTTACATCCGTTTATGGAAAGAACTAACAGGGAAATGGAAAAGTGCAGACAATCACTTTTCGATCTTACATTACATTTACTTGGTAAGTACAGAGTGTACAATGTATGGATGGGATTTTATTTTATAGCCAACGCTAAGCTATTCATGCTGATGCTGCTGCTTCTCAGAAAACATACAGTGAAAGGTCCCTCGCTTACCGTGCTTCTGTGAATACATTCTGTGAGTAGTGGCAACTTAACTTGTACGTTAAATTCTGTATAAAAGTAGGTTTATCAATTGCATATCCCTGCTGGAGAAAATTCAGTGAATTTTGTGGGAAAAATTGTAGTAAGATAGGAAAGACAGTATTCAATCAGAGTGCAAAGGCGTGTTCTGAATATTTTTATTGCATGAGTACTAAGTACATGTAATTTTTTCGAAGACTGTTGATAAAACGCAAACACACACAGGCAAGAGGCAACTCAAGTCTAGATTCAGCAAGCTATTTGAACTTAAATGGGTTTACTTAAAATAAAATGCATAAACAATAGTGTTTTTAAATTACTTTCATGTGAGAAAACAACATTTCTGCACGCTTAGGAAAATAATAGGGTTTTTGGCTTTAGTTTAAGACAATTGTAGTATATGATTGCTGATATGATATGACCAGGGAAGGAGACCGACAAATAGATCAATAAAAAACTAAACAAATGCAGGGTTATTTAGTAAATCGAAAATGCCAATTTTTATCGATTTTGACTGCGGTGGAAGGTATATTGTATGGGGTCTTTTTTACTTTTAATGCTGGTTTGCTTAGTGGCTCCTGATCAGATTCTGCATAGATGAGCTTCTGTTCAGCTGCATGCAATATAGAGCGACAGCGAAGAGTATGAGCTTTTATGCGGAATTCAGAAATGACAGGGTGAGCTGTTGGGCAATCATGCACAAGTGTTTACAAACACGAACAAAAACATGTTTGTTAAGCTTATCCCATCCGTTTACTAATTTACATTGTTAAATGTGTAAAACCACAGAGGAATGCGCTACAGATATGGGAAAAGTTTATTTGTAATCAAATCATCGGTTTTTAAAGATTTTTCCGAAAGGTTAACCACTTTTTCTCACGCGTCTTCATCTTCTTATGTTGATTTCTTCAGATCCACCTGCAGTCTTAAGAATTATTACCGTCAACCGTCTTGGGCGGCCGGGACTTTGGAGGGTTCGTGGTTGCCCTATAAAATTTTATGATATAAGAACTCCTGGACTAGGACTAGTGACCCTTGTGTGAATGTCATAATTTCCTAAACTCTGACTCATGGGAGAGTGACTGGGTTGGTAAAAGTGTTATCGAACTTTTCTGTACAAAAAACAGGGGGATAATTTCCCCATCTTCATTCGCTGCTTTTGCTCCTTATGCGTCTATAACCAATGCAATCTGTACTATAACCTTTTGCTACTTGGCTAGCTGTAGTCAGCTTGGCGTGTCGAAAAAAGAAATCAAATCGGTTCTACCTCATCGCAACTTAATAAGCGTGACTTATCCGCGTGTCGCTTACAGTTTGGATAACATTTCTTTGAAATTCTTAGATGTTTCTTAGTTCCAGAAAGCTTGTAACCACTACTCGTGGTAAATTCCATCACGGCGAAGCTTCTGGCTTAATTGAGCCAGTTAGTGATGCTGATGTTGATGATCATCGTCAACCTCAGGTATGCATAAAGTTAAGGTTGATCGACTCCGGAAAGTAGTGATTTGTTTTCAGTGTTCAATACAGTCAAAGCTACTGGTATCGTTTTTCTATAATTACACGAATGTAATGCAAAAATAGGCCCCGAAAAAAACCTAAGCTAAGCCAATTAAGCCTAGCAAAAGGTCGAAGTCTAAGGTAAATTCACTTTATTTTATTTGAAACCCCTAAGGAATTATATGGTTCATAACACATCATCATCGGAGTTGAATATTCTTAAAATAGAGTAAAAATAAGTTAAAGGTCCCCTTCTAGTTTGGTGTTATGGTCAGTAAGTAAAATCCTCCTGGATGGTCATTTATATGGACGATAAATCTTGTAAGAGTAAGTCTATGGGATGAATTGCTAAGATAAATCGAATTAAATTTCAATCCTGCCCAGGGTTCACAACCATACTTTCCTTCATAAGCTTATGATCGAATTCGAAAGAGAATCAATTCTTTCTTCAGCATAAATTTATACCTTCAGCCTTCAACCAACAACACTGACCAATCCCTTTTCCATCTTTCATACTTAACCAAATGTCATGCATAGAAATTCCTGCAAGGGAAAAAAAGCTTTACTGAAACGAGAGTGGATTTTGAGACATATTTGTATTAGATCATTCAGTGGACGGCAAAACGATATTAGATTTGTTTGCTAAGTATAAAGGTTATTTAAACCGTAGGGATATTGTAGACGTTCAGGGATGAGCCCGAATGCATTCACTGAAGATTGACGGATCACGGATGGAAACATTTTGGATGTTCTTACTACCAAAGAATCTGTATTGACTGACGGAAGTAATGTAAAGTATTAGGGTGGTTGTATTGCAAGCATACAGCATATGGGGATACGTGATTTTGATACGCTCTGTGGTCATCAATGAACAAGGGGAAAGTTCTTTTCAGAAAAGGGATGATGGAAAAGGACAATCTTGCCGGGGATAAAATCAAATTGGCATTCATAATATATACGTGGAAACTCTACAAGGTTGGTATGTTGAAAAAGAAGTTATAATACTATTGTAAGCGTTGCACTGGTCTGGTACGGGATTAAACCTAAAACAGTACATGCAAAGGGAAAATCCTAGAGAAGAGTATAGAACTCCTTGTCATTTTTATTATATACCTACTTATTTCTTTTTCAAATTCTCATCACAATTCATGAATTGAATTAACTTTGACCACTGTCCCTTCTTATCTGCTATCCCAAGAGCTTTCTTCAATTTTATATTCCATAAGGTTGTGTAGGATAAATCGGAACAAGAGTATAAATATATAGTTTATGCATTATGCATTATTTGATTTTCATGCATTTCAAATTGCTTCTTCAGGGATATGTAAATGAAATATTTGGTATGGGAATAAATCGAAAAAGAATAGCTCCTATTATGCGATATATTATGATTATGACCGGCTTTATTTCACAGGAAAGAACCATGAGATTATGTCAGGAAGAGATGGTCAGATTTTTTTGTCTGATCAACATCAATCTCCATTGAATTATTTACCATTTCTAGAGGATTCTTGATCGTGGGAAAGATTTAGGGAAATTTCTTACAAGCGGATTTCTTTGACCCATCTTATTTACGGTCAAACTTTTGAAATAGCATAAGTTATTAGGAGTTATATCAATTATACGCTGGACTGTGACATTTTATATGTTAAAGTCTTTCAATCATACTTTTGGTATCCATTAAATTGGCACAGGTTTGCCAGGTTTAAACCAAAAACGAATTTCTTGAAAGGGCATAATAGAAGACACCATCTAAAAAGCTTACAATGTAAATACTTTCAAAATCCACGTTTTCAACTAAGGAAGTCCTATGAAAATTATTTATTCGGCAAGTTCAAAACCGGCACAAAGTTACAAAGAGGTAGTAATATTGTAACAATAAGTTGTAAGGTATTTAGTACCCAGTTGAACGATAACGATAATAATGATTGCATGGGCCGTTAAGGTGTTGGGTTTAGTGTGGTAAGTAAGGTTGGTTGAGGAAGTCTTAAATGTAAAAACGAATCATCTCATCTCATCATTCTTACTCGTCTGTCGGCCAATCATTCGGCTTACACTTTGAAGTAAGGGAACAAAAGTGTCCATAACTAAGAGAATATGTTGGTAATAAAAGAACATTATTCAGACAGCCAGCCAAGGAAAGATATGATGTGATCTGGTACATCTTAAAGCATACTTTACTACTTTCATTCAGGACTACCCGTGCATACCCTAGTAGACTAGTGCTTCTCTGCCCGGCATAAAAAAGGGAGTAAATAACCAATAGAGCGACCACAATGTACGTAATTTCCATGCAATAATATCCTCAGACAAATCTCTCTGTAAAGATATTAAACCAAAGGGAACTTCATAATCATTTCCATTCTAGCTTCCACATATAGTCTTTACTACAGCCCTAATAAATGTCACAATGAAATTTCTTGGTCAAAAACCCCTCTTTTCTCATACATTTAAGACGGGTCAGATTAAACTGGAAGTTCTGAAACTGTTTGCTGCTCTGCTGTGCTCTATTTGGCAAAGATCTATGATCAAAGATGCTTCGATATTTTTTAACAAACCGTTTAATTTTTATTATTAGATATTAGTCTTCGTGATATGTTGTATGTTAATCAAATTCTTTCCTAATTTTTTAAGGGTTTTTCAGAACTACGTTGAAGGGTTAACTTTAATCGGTTGTTAAATAGCTTAAATTGAAGGATTCTCTAACAAATTCCAAAAATATCATTAAACTAACTTAGGTATGAAGTAAGCATAGCATAGTTATGAAATACGCCTATTTTTTTCAGCTTATTCAGTCCATAACTTCAATATGTTTTTACTTTAACTTTATGATAATACTGCATATCCAGAAAACGGTACGGTTCATCATCGAACTATGTACAGCAACCCTTCTTCTGTAAAGTGACTTGAGCTAATCAGCCAAAGGTGAAGGAAAGTTTGCCTCTGTTATGTTCTGTGAAACGGATATACCAATCGACTGACTATGGGCGTCTTTAAGTCATTAGTGAAATATAACTTATGAAAGCGTCCAGTACCTTTCCTTCTTATTAAGTCTGCTCTGCTGCCGAGGCCGACTTGCTGCAGACTAGCCGAAATTACGAATTAAAGTATAATATTGACTTGATTCAGCTGGTTGTAAAGGATGGTATTTTAAATTTATTTTACAACGCAACACACTCTTGTTAATGGTTTCTTGGTCGCAACTCGCAAATCCTTATTTGTCGGATTTCACCAAAAAAAAACAAGATTACGTCTGGTCACTCACCAGCGGATACTAATGTGAATGTCACCATTTTATGCTTCGGTAAAGAAAACTACAACAAAACGCAGCAAATTAATGAGAATAACATTTGTCCAAAAAAGTGCCAAGCGTGAAGGAGTTGACAGTTCAATCCTGCAAAATTCCTCATTCCTTCATATTCTGAACCATATTTCTCAACCGAGGGATGAACATTCTTGTGCCATAAAAGTATTTCGTTATGCATATTAACTTCCAAGCAAAGAACCATAGCCCGATCCCATTTGAGACACTATAACACTATCTTCTTACGAGCGATTAGTCTTCGTTGGCCATGAAAACAAAACACTGGTTTTTTACTGCTTTAGCAGCAGACTCCTTTTGTGATTTGTTCATTTAAAAGTTTACAATAGGAACGATCAGTACTTCTTAGCTGAAGCGTAAAACTTTAAAGAGCTGAAGGTACAAGCTAGATATGAAGGTAAAGGTAATGAGTGATGGTTATTTTCTCATCCATCAGCGTCCGACTGTCTTCTCTGACCAGGGTAAGATCATTTGTAAATTTCATTGGAAATCGAGCAAAAAAGCTTTTGAACTAGGAAATTAATGAGTGTGTAGGGTAATTGGTATGCATAACCTAAGGCCTTGTTGGCCCGTGAAAACAGTGGAGATTGCACCTCATCACTTTACAATACAAAATAAAAGAATTGGAAATGGAAATAATGGGACTTCTCTTCATTTCGTTATTTAAGAAGTTGCATAATTCCCAGCAGGTTAGAGAGAAGTCGCCTGATTTTAGTTTTCTGTGTATAATATTCTTAACTACACATTATAATTCTGAAATTAATGATTGTTCAGCTCGAATGATTATGTTTGGCAAAATTGAGGTAAAACTATTCTTGTAAATTAATTTCTCAAGTCAATCTGAAGATAGGAAGACAATGGGATAGTAGAGTACCATCTAGAAATAAGGGCTTCCTCCGAAATACCAAATTAAAATACATGCTACTTTACTGTCGCAGTAGAAAGGAATACTAGGAGTGGTGCACCCAAGCAGGTTAAATAGCAAGGGTGAGTATTAACTTATCCCAAGTCGTTAAAATAATTTCCCCTTTTTGCCTTTCCAGGTTGTAAAATTTTTAATAGTTTTGGAAGAAAAATGATGAATTGTGATCTCATGGAGCGGTTGAATACATAAACCGAGTTCATTAAATATAACAAAGGCTCATCTCTTTTACTTCTAATGCTTTTTCCTACAGCAGAAAAAATAAAAAGGTAGCGTGGTAGCTTTCTGGAACATTATAGGTAGGCAGTTCTTTCTCGAGGTTGATAACAAGGAGTTTAGTTGAATACCTGTTAAATTTGATTTTATGCCATCGTCTAGTTGTAAACATACTCTCTACTTTATCTTGAAGTTTGTTGCACTAATCTTAACTTTGCCCTGCCTGACAAATGGTTTTTCTCACCAAAAGCACTTTCAAAATAGCTATTTTTTCATTTAGTTAGTTGCAAAGGTTGTGACTCTTCCCACTATGTGTGGGTATTTAGCCCCAAACATCAATTAAACTTTTCACCCAGTGTCTCTAAATCTTGTAGATAAACCAAGAACAGCCAAGCGTTGGGCTACCTACAACGCAAACCTACCTTTCCTCCCATCTATTACCGGTTCTATCTCTTATCTAGTTCTAATAATGTGCTGTTGAGCTCATTAAAGCTAATGTTTAATGGTCATGGCATAAAGGGCTCCGTGCCAGAAAATTAAACTAATCGGTTCTCTTCTTAACTTTTAGATAGGTTATCTTGTTCTTGTATCAGATTAACACGGTAAAGAACAAAAGATATCATTCCAGGACACCACTTAAGCGTAATGTATCACTTTGTATCTTCGTATTATTATAAATTAATACAGCTTGGGTATCCAAATTTTATTGTCGCATGAATACCATCGCATCGCTTACACAAATACTGCGTTTATACAGAAAAAAGTCAATTGTTGAGTTTGATTTTATTCTGAAATTCTGACTTGGTATGCAAGATCTGATCCGAGGTAGGGAAACTGTGAACACAGAATCGAATACTAATGAAAAAGTCTCTGAATTCAATTCAGAAGTTTCAATTCAATAAGACGCAGACAGCTGTTCAAGTCTGATTTACGACTTTGGCCAAGCAGGTACTCACGACCGAATTGTGCATGTGTTTTCATACCTCGCTGCGTGACACTGGCTGCTTTCCATTTGCATCTTATGCAACTACATTTATAATATTTTATATCCGTTTAGTAAGCACCTTCGAGAGAAATTCAACGGTACAACAGACAAACAATGAAATGTTAGCAAAGCGAGATGGAACCATCTTCGTGTGGAATTTATAGGATAACCCACAGCATGCTACAAGAAAAAACAAACATTCCAACGTTTGATTCATTACGTTTGCAACGGTGCGTTACAACTTGGCCCAAAATTAGATTCTGAAAAGACTTAAAAATTATTCCCCATGCTAGGTTTGCGGCCACAAAAAACATTTAGCAGGACTTTTAAGCTTAAAACGTAAACTAGTTAGTTATTAAAACCACACTTTCCCCAAAGCTTTGATGGACGTCTTTCAGGCCACCGATAAGCAATGTAAAGAAGCTAATTTGAAAAATTAAGTACAAAAACAGTTATAAAATCCTATTTACCTGATTGAAAGGCTACTTAGCGTAATTATTTTTGGCTTTTAGTTTAAAAAACAAGGCCCAAAGGAAACAATTAGAAGGGTAAAACAACTCGTTAGTTTTCTTAATTCTGACAGACTACATCTGGTTTTCATGAACCAGTCAAGGATAGCTATGGTGGATTTTATAGCGTGTATTTTTAGTAGCAGTGGTGGGAGTCTGACTTATGCATTTAAGCCTGTCATTGAAATTTATTTCCGTATTCTCTAAAAGTGCTAGGAGGGAGGATGATGCGCTAGTTCATTCAACGAAGGATCGCCTCATCTTCTTGACGATAGTAGTTAGACTTTATAGACATTTCTAGTACTAATCTTTCTTAAAGGATGATGGTATTTTACGGAAGCATTACGACGACACGACAGAGCGAAATGTCTTGACAAGAGGGAAGATGAAACGCATTAGTAGCGCAATGGGAAGATTACTACTCTTTGTCAGTTGCGTAGACTTGTTGAGAGGGTATCATCATTGCATAGGCTTTGCTATACGACGGGGTGACACTTAAACGTCTAGAAGAAGGAAGGAGATTTAGTAAAGAGATTAGAGACAAGTTTCCTCAATATTTATAGGACTTGCTTTTTGGTAATGGCCTAAAGAACTGTAGGGAAAGAACGAGCCAAATAGGATGAGAATACCTTATAGTAAATACACGAGAAGGAGGACCGGATCCATTAATAAAGACGGCAGGCATGGAGGAAGAAAAAATTGGTGAAGATCAGTTTTCGAAAGGATAAGTAATGAAGCTAATTCATCGATGTCGAGCTAACAAATTCCTCAGAAGACTTGGGTCTAAAGATTTATATTTTTTTTACTAAGAATCGTACAATGCTGTTTAACAGGAATCATAAGTCTAGCATGAAATTTTATTTTCATCGACACTCCCACACGAATACCAAGTAGTTGGTTTAAGATGGATTAAAATGCATATGTAATTTACCCAACTTATGAAAACTTACATGACTGAAAAGTGAGAAAGTTGTTGTTTTAAAACCAAAATTAAGGAAATGTTCTCTATTTTAAGCCAAACTACAACTATTTTATTTTTTAAGTTAATTTAGGTAACGATCCATTGCAAGCCTTTCCTTCCATTGGCATGGTTTGGTAGTTGAATTCTTGCAGCTGGAGTCTCTTGCATCACAGATTGAACCTGTTTTTTGTCCTGATACGATGTAAGTACCACCAAGAACTGGGAGAGAATGTGTAGGTCAAGGGTTAAAGCTCATCACTGGCATTTGGTAATGTTCCTGTGTCAAAAATAGAGCACCAAATGGGAGAGGGTATGGTCTTTGTACTCGTGCACTTGAGTAAAATATCGCTTACCAATCCGGATGAGTAGTCCTCCGTAAGTCATTCCTGATAGATAGAAAGTCGCGTCTCACTGATCTCAGATCTCATATCATTATCTTGTATTTTACTCGTACAGCATTAAGAACGGAGATAATACTTTCAAAACTTGTAAGGACGAGTTGGAAAGAAACCCTTTGTTCATTTAAGCATTGCATGAATGTAATGTAGGGAAGAAGTTGGTAAGTTAAACTCAACTTTCAACTATTAAAAAATACAAAAGTCTTCTATCCAACTAAAAAAACCTTATGGTAGCAAAAGCGGAAAGGGAAGATTTTAGTTCAATTGGGGAAAAAAACTCAAGAAAAAGACCACATTCCAACTTCCGGACTCTGACTTCAATGACTCTTATTTTCCACAAAAAAATCCGAACTTCTTCGAAAACTTTCTTCATTGCTTTTGTTACTTAAGACGAGGGATGTATTCCAGAAGGAAGGAATTATTTTTACGATCATTCTTTAGATTGAAAATTTCTTTGATGGTTGCAGGCTAATTCTCAAATTCGTGTTACTTTTGGCATCTTTTGTGTTGTGTTTAGGTGGAACGCATCCGTTTTATTCCACTATTTTTAAATGGATATTTTAAAATATATTTTTCCAAGAAACTAATTTGTCTAGTTCAATTACTTCCTTAAAAAGGTAAATGACCTTCTTTATTAACAAATTGTAATTTAAAGCTAGATTAGATATGTCTTGGGGTTATTGATTTTAGGAGTATCATAAAATACATAGGCACTAATTGCAATGGCAGTTTGCACATTTTTAGTAGAGCAAACGTTTAAAAAATGTTTGAAAATTACAACCTACTTTAGAAAATAATGAGAAACGTCGGGTTAAATAAAATGAATTCATAACATCAAACAACTTGTAGTGTTGTTATCCGTGGAGGGTATTATTCAAAAATTGCACATTGTTTTTACATCATTTTTTCTAAGTTTATGCATCACCCTCCCTGCTCCTTTATGTTGTTAACTTAGGATGTTAAAGCCTACGTACATGAGAACTACTAGTAAATCCTTTCCGAATCACGATTCTTTATATTTTATGTCTTATTGTCACTGAGATGTTTAGCAATAAAATTATAATCACCTTTATTTTACCATTTGATTTGCAAGTAGTATAGGTGATCCAAGCAAGATTATATACGTACCATAGTATTATATTAGAACTATGTATCAGAAGAGACTAGATTCAGTTTGAGGAAGGCAAATATTTATTGCTGGCAATGAAACTGCATGAACCTCTGGCCTAGGAATGTGTTTAATTTTTTATTTCCAATAGAAGTTTATTGCCAGTGTCATGTAACGACAGATCGTTGCCGGCCTCACTGCTTTCAACTCACTTGTTCATGTCATATTAAAAGCTTCTAATATGCAATTATAATAACCGACGTGATTAAGGCTAATTTCTTCTTGGAATTTTACTCCATTTTTATAAAAATTTATGGCCAATAAAATACTAGCATGTGGAGCATGCATGGGGTGAAGACGTGTTTCTGTCGTTAGAGATAAAGTTATTCAATCTGTCGATCTCTAAAAATGAGCCTTTGATATCACTTTGAGTTATTATTCCGCTAAGACTGCAAGCTCGTATAACGTTAATGAACGTGATTGTTTACTGGATATATTAACAGCCAGAATTTCTTCTATAATCGTAGTAAATACTTTGGCCCTTATTACCTTTGTTTGGCTAAATGGTCAGATCCTTTTCCACAATTTGAATAGGCGTTTTAACATGGACAGTAATAATTGTCACATTTCAATTAGGAATGACATTTAAAAAATCAAATATGATATTTTATATAGCCAAACGTAACAATAACGGTTTACAAGCTCTATGTTATTGCTGTAAGGAAGTTACAATGTCAACTAACTTCGACAATTCCTTAAAGGCGAGTTTACAATAGGTAAGGGGAAATGGCGTGAACATGAACGAATTTGTTTCCTATTGTTTGCCCCTTGGCGTGAATCGCTAAAGAGGACTGTTGGTCGACATCTCAATTTCTATTAGGCCTTTCTTTGCCTCAATGAGTTCACGTTATATGACATACAGCCAGATACGGTGGTCGTTGTCGGTCAGTTTAGCTTAGTGACGAAGGTAAAATATGTAGGAATAGGAATAATTATTGTCAAAAAGTATTTATTCAAGTTCACCTTAAAGGCAGGCAGTGTTACGTGATTAGGTCATGCTTCCGTGAATTTTATTCTTTGTGTATAAACTACAGCTTGTTTGACCAAATGTCTTGACAAAAATCTTGAATTGTACAGATGGCCCATTCAAAACAGTTTCTGCGATCATTTTCGATCGGTTGACTGAGCTCTTCTGCTTCAAATTACGATGAATGAAGCATAATAAAAGAAACTTCTTTTGGAATGTATAATTTAAAATGTACACCTCGTCCCGTTAGTGTGCAAATGGTGAATGCTCACGCCTACAAACAGTTTTGGAAAGGTTATTAAGGTCATAAATATCAGTCCTATTGAGAAAAAGGAAACATCCTTTACACTCTTTAAGATACTTCTATTTATCACCATCAAGTATTCAAATGGACTTTTATTTCCAACGGTAGAAGGTCATGCAAACTGGATAGAGTTAAGGTTCGAGTTAAAAGATCACCATCGCAAGTACTAGCTAGCAAAATTAGTACCTTCATTGTTTTAGTTAATCCTCAATTTCTGCGCCAGGATAAAGTAATGTAATGAATATAATAAATTGTAATTGTACGTTTGACTGTCTTTTATGGTATATCAGCGCACAGTATAGCTCTTCTAGCATCATTTCAACTTGAAAAACATTCCCAAAACTGAAGTCTGGCGGATGTAGTCTGGGTTTTGACCTATTCTAACCCGGATTTTTGGTTTCCCTGGGTTAGCCTGCTTGCGTGTCTAATGGAATATGGAACCAAAGCTAGGGTGAATCACAGCAACGAAAAGTTTTTAAAGGAATGGAAATGTGGAACCCTTTAGTCCCCATTTTTGCCGAATTTTGTATTATTTCCGATTACGACGAACATGCTCGACAACTGGCTACTTCTAGGAAGCACTTTCAGTTCTGTAGCAACCGATCATTCCATAGGACTACAACTAGAGCTAAAGGAGGATTTAGCAGGAAGGACATGGTGAACCAATGACCTGTGCCCGGGTGACCTGCTACCCGGCTTTAAATCATCATCTGCTTCCGTTCGTACTCACCAGAAGTTACAAACCCCCTCACCACCTCAATAAGAGTAACAATTGTACTTTGTAGTCATTAAAACTTCTTACGAATTGTTGTTGTCATTCGCTTTATACAACAATTGAATCAAAATCATGTAAAAACTGTTTTAAAATTAAGAACGATTTTTTTCGAAACGACACGAATAAATGAATGAAAGAAAAGACAGGAAGTTGTTTTCTGAAATGAATTGATTGTGAATTGAAGGGTTGGTTGCACCATTCTGTTAAAAAGGGCTTTATACTCACACCTTTGCTGATCATTTTAGCCCTTAAATGCTTGTATTTCAAAGTTATACGTTTTTTTGAACGGTGGTATGCAATTCGTGCTTGCAGACATTCATCCAAATCAACGTTTAAAATTTTCAGAATACTTTCTCACGGAAACTGTAATGTTTTATTACTTTCTTAAACAGAAGCCCTTTACCCTATTCTAAGTGCTGTACACCCCTTAGCTCATCTTTAGTAAATATGGGACAAATCAAGGCAAGTGTTATGGAATGCGGATGGATTATGTATCCACTGTATTTTAGTAAAGGGTGTTAAACCGTTCTCAACTGTACACTAAAACTCTCTCTGCTTTAGTTGACTGAGACAAATGAAGTCAAGGACAGTAGACTTTATAAATTAAACCCGAAAAATTCTCATGAGAAGTGAAAACGCACAAGGAGGAAGCAGGAAGATCTGGATCATGACACGATCGCTCATATCACACGACACGGGCGTTTTGAAAGTTTATCTCAGATATGATCTTGGGAATAGATAGATATACCGTTGACGGTGGTAGTAACTTGTCCCCACGAGTCCTTAGGGAGTTAAGCCACAGGAGTTAAGTCAATGAGAAGATAATGAGAGAAATTGGCTTGTAATTTTGACTAAGCAAAGGGTGCATGCTAAAGTGGACGGAGAATGAATGTGGGAAGAGATAGCGGAAGTGGGGCCCCATGAGAACTCGGGATACTTCACAAGTATACACTCATAATAGCGTGTACTTTTTTCCGCTATAGGGAAGGGAGAAAGGGTTCCTTTAGTTTGTATCAGTAGTTCCATTTTACGATGATGTTATGTTGGCTAATGCTAATCCAGTTCCGGACTAAATCAGTTCTCTCACATGGATATATTTACAGGGATAATAACTCTCAGCAGAATTGGTTATGACACGCCGACACATAAAATCTCAACGTTGAACGTTAGCTTTAGTATTAGTGAAATGCTGTTTGGTGTCATGGAATGTATCATGAAATCTACAGTACTTTGGAAGGAGACTGTATTTGCTGTGTATGAGAATGACAGATAGTAGGCTGACAAGGATGGGCAAAATTGGATTTTGTTAAACTATTTAGCTTTAGCCTGAGATTTAGCCTGAGACCAGCATGGAATGAGACATGGCATGACTTCTTCCGCAATCTAATGTATAAATGTTTCTAACCGGTTTTTCCCACGCTGAATTTCCCATTTTTACGCTGTGCAACGGCAAACGGACGGAGATGGTTATGGGATGAAGATGTGCGGACAGTTAAACTTATCCAGCAGTAGATACACTGCCGTTATACTCATAGACTTCGTTTTAGTTAGGATCAACCCATTATAGAGAATATGAAAAGAAATAGAAGAGAGGATTGAAATCATCCATATTTGCTCTTTCCGTAAATGTTGCTCAATAAGGTTCTAAGGGCTTCCTTTAACATGAGTGGTTGACAGGAGACTTTGTGGAATTTTCAATCTCGACTCTTCCGGTTGTACAAATTGATTTTTTACCAATTGGAACGACTTTGGTTACATTTCATTTCCTCCTTGCCGTCAAATTGCATTTTTACAATTAGCTTCTCAAATATTCATTCATACATGTCCAGAAGTAAGGGGAAAGGTACAACAGCAGTAAAAAGGAGTTGAGCTAGCAAGCACTTGTTCCGGATATAGAATAATTATCTTGAAAAGGGGAAGCAAGCTTGATATTGAAAAATACATGCATGTGTATTCATCCACTCGATAGAAGTTTTAATATTTTTGAAACTCTCCTTTAAAAAAATTCCGAGGAGATTTCAGCATCTAAAGCTTTTTTATCAAACACTGTGTGTGTGCATGTAAAATTGTATTAAAGATCTGATTGAAGATTGAACAAAATACAATCTACTTTTGGTCGTTTACTGTGAGGGTATCACAAGGGAAACAGGGTGAGTTTTCCAGTGTTGCATTTCACCATAAGTGAAGTACACATAGCACATTATATGAACGACAGGTACGGTACGTAGTTTAGTTCGAGAGTTAAAATTCCGTTTGACGAATTACTAGCACATAAATTTAGAATTTGTTGAGTGAGTAAAACTGTCATCGGATGATGTCTTGTTTGTTGTTTTGGGTTCAGGTGGATCACCCTTTTTTCCCACAAACATAACCGCAGTAGTTTGTAACTTGATCTTTTTAACTTTCCCCTTCGCTTCCCTAGCCTAGCCCAGTTAGCTATAAGCTGTTTGACTACAACTTTATGAGCACGACTGACTAAAATTTGAATGAGATTTAAAACAAGGAAGCTGAAATTGAGCTGAGGATCAAATTATGTTACCCAATAGAACTAACTGCACTACCGGTCGAAATCCAAAGTTTCCATGCAAGCTTCAATGTTAACCATTACACTTACAGAGCTGCCTATGAATGCTTAGGTTTATTTTTCTATTTCCTTAAGAAAATACAGAGAAAAAAGAGTCTTTTCTTTCTTTCTGATGCATGAAGTTTGAGTCAAAAATTTCATCTCAAATTGACACCATTTATCGTGTGTCTAACCTTTGATGTTTCTTTGACTCAAGAAATTTGTTACGCAATGTGATGTATGCAGGCATAAACATGGAAGGATTAGTTCAGTTTGTACTGAAATGGGGCAGGGAAAAGGTAGCTTGGCCTGGACAAAACATACAGGGTAGCCTTCAGTAAGACCTTTCATACCGCAGTGTCCCATTGCTGACCAGCAACTGGATAACATGTGGCTGAAATTATTTTTAGAGATTTTGCCAAGCTGTGCATGGGATTTTACAACTATACTATTCAACCTGAGGAGGATACAGAAGAGCTTTAAAGACAGAACCTTGACCGTGGGAAAGGAAGAATTTTCTTCAAACTTTACGAGTTTTTCACCTAAAACTAAAAAGATTTCTTACGAGTAAGAACTATGCGTATGAGTCACGGTTGTTTATTTATTGATTTTTACTTTTCATTTTGAATAGAATGTAAAATGGTTTGCTGTGGAACTTTAAGCAGTTTGATTTAGGTTCAAACCTCAGTCAATCGCATAGTTATTTTTTTAAATAATTGAAAATATATTTATGAATATACTTGCATTGTGCTCTAGATAAAATCAACTAGTCTTACTAAGTATCATTTACTTAATCCAGTCCAAGTCCGTTGGAAAATCTGATGAGTTAGCGGAATATATCTGACAGAAACTAATCTTATTATTAGCAGTGAGAAGCCTATACCTTAAAACAAGCTATTTCTATGTTTATCCCTTATGTCCTCTTTTTAGCCTACATTTCATTGTCCGTATTCAGTATTTTTTCTCATTTGTAGTATCCGGAGGACTTCAAACGAGAACGACGGTACTCACTTGAAGCCATTCATGAAGCCAAGATTCGGGTTTTAGTTTTGATAAATCGAGATAAACTCTTGTACACTTTTTTGCGTTGATAGCTTGTCCACAGAACTAAGCTTTCACCTGATAAATGAGGCTACGTCAAAATCTCATTGAGGAAAGTGCACAGACAGACTTGGAAAGTTTTGATTCTTTTACTTTTTATCCAACTTGCGGTGGTCTTGAGTGGAATGTCTTTTTAGTTTTTACTAAATCACCCGAGACCATGCTCTAACTGAAATGAAAAATAAAAGGAAGCTATAGAGGGTAGTGTTTATTCATTGCATCGATCCGTTACTGCTTGATAAAGATTTATGGTAGCCTTTGGCCGCACTCAAATCTATACTTTTATATCCCTAGCTCCGAATTGTTTTACAGTAAGAAAAGTAGTTTTTGTAGCTTATATTTCTACTAAAAAGTTACTACCATCATTTTGCTTTCTATTTTAAAACATCCATTGTATATTTCATGCAAAAATTTATTTTTTATCTTTCATGTTGTAAAATTAAGATAACTACTAGGGCATCAGCGTCTACAAGAGGTTTATCCCATCCCAATCCACAACCATCATATCCATTTTATTTTACTTTAATACAAATTAGTAGTATAACTTTGCAGTGTCAAAAAAATAAGTTTAACCTGAATTTCTTTATTTCTTGTAGTTCAATTTGAAAATTTGGACAAGTAAGACCAATTAATTATAATTAAGGCAACAATAAAGAAAAAAGGTCTGATCCTATGTTGATAATTTGGTTTCCGTTGATCATTCGATAGGACAAAATATCTTATAAAACCTATAAGGACGAAAGCTAAAAATTGAGTTAATGAAATGGCTTTGAATGGGTAGTTTTAGAAACCAGTAGTAGTAGTGTGCGGGTCTGCAATCTGCAATGTACAAGTTGTTGAGAGGTATATTGATCTCTGCGGTCAATTTATGGGCAAGTGTCCCAGACGTGTAACGCGGTTTGGGACTTAGAAATGTGAAACCACTGATGAATGCGACGATAGTATGCCATGTGTCAATTTTAATAATGGAATGAAGCGTACTGGATTGGATCCCTGTCTATAAAAGAAAACGAAATGAGAGTTAGTGGTGGTGACTGCGAGAGAGGAAAAAATTGGTAAAAAGTGCTTTAGATTTTAGATTCCCCTTCCTTTCTCATCTGATTTACTCCTGTCAATGATGCTTTTCCCTAAAAATGGAAAAAGCTACGGAATAATACTAGGTACAGTTCATCCAACAAACTGAACACGGTTGAATATATACAATAGTATTATTGATATTGGTACTGTTGAAGCGTACGAACTCGTAGTGTACTTCTGCCACTTTACTAAACAGTTTGGTGAGTGGCTACACACACACACACAAACACACACACACACAAACAGAAAAGTTGTGAATTGGGGAAAATAAATAAAAAAAAACAGTTGACTCCGACGCGAAGTGCCACTTTCGTAAAGTGATCCATAAAAAAGTCAAATGGACCGCAAGAAGAACCCCAAGTTTCAGCCGGAATACTCGCTTTAAACAGCTTCGCCTTGGGAATTCAAAGTTTTTACCTAAAGCACTGTCCTCATATTTCACTTTATTTAGAGAAAATAAGAAGCACGTTTTGGACCGATGCTACAGTTCTAAACATTTCTTAATGAAAGCTTCTAAAATTGGCGTGAGGATAAAAGCTACTTTCTTTACTCAGCTTAAATTTTCTCAAGAAAACATTTTCACTAAAAATCCGCATAATATAATGTAATGTAGTAAACTTGACCAAAAAAAGTTTACTTTAATTGTTTTGTTACTTAACATTTAGACTAGAACTTAAGCAGAGAGTGAGTTCCCTTTTGGTCGGTTCCTTGATGAAGATGAGGTGCAGTTCTTAATCACCCGTGAGAGTTATAGTCCTAAACTTGTCCACATAAATATTCCTCTGTAGCTGCTGTGGAAAAGCCGAGAAAATAAATGCATGTAGTTTTTAAGCCAAAGCAACATTTTTATGGGTTGAGCTCATTACTTTTTCCCTCAGCTTTTGCTTTATCCACTAGTGGAGTAGAAGTAATAATACTACTAAGCACTTACTTAATAACTTACAGAGATCCCTCTTGTCAGATCCTTCATAATAAAAACATTTTTTACCCGGAGTAGTTGTGGGCTTGAAATCATGTCATTCCTTTAAATTGCCCTGTTCCTTTGCCTCTTCTGCAATGATGCTCTTGTGCAGTAATATTGCCAGTGCCAGCTAGCTACATTCTTTATCCATCCAGCTACACAATACAGAACGGACTAGAGATGAAAAGTATATGGGAAGAAGGGTAACTTCGTTATTTAGCTGATTAGAATAAAATGTACGAAAGGGATTTCTTAATGCTACGAGCTCATTAGAATAAGGTACCTGGGATTAGAGCAAGTAGCAAGGGAAACGGGTACACCCATGGAGTGATGATGCTTTTGATACAGAACTTCCAGCATTATTCAGTTTAACCTGACAAGAAAAGGGGCTAGAGTTGCATTAGATTTTAAACGTTATAATAACACAGGATTAAAAGCTCAAGGAGAAATTACAATGAGAACCTTTGTCAGTTGTGCAAACCCATACTATAAAGAGGATTTGTGTCTTCGACTTCCCATCTCATTAAATTTGTAGTAGGAGTAGTGGTAATCCAACCATAAGTTGAAAAAACTACTAACTACACTTAACTATTAACCTGGAAAAAATTTCATCCCGCCTGCAAAGCCATACTCTGTTAATAACTATTAAGGTATATGACTCTTGTTCTGTAATCATTTGAGAACTACCCATTTACAATTAGCTTAAGCGTAACAAAAACAACTGTAACTCATCAGTTCATCTTTCTATCATGCGTAAATTTTTTACTTGGTAGAGGGCTGTAGTTGTTAAAGAGAATTAATGAGATTTCTTTAAGCTCGCAATTGTAAAGTTTAATTGCAAGCCTTTTATGTCTGCGTTGGATTTTATTATTGTAAAAAGTTGTAATTTATTGAAACATTGAACTTTCCCTTTTTCCCTGCTAACTTTTCCTCTCACTGATAAAATAATATTTTGCATTTTTCTAAAAAGATTACGGCTGAAAAATAAATCTCAATCATTCCGCTTTTGATTAGGTTGTTTATTTTCCAAAATCCGATAGTGTTTGATTTTGAGAAAGGCTTAAAACTCAACGTAAATCACTCCAATATTAGTTCTAAAGATTTTCTGTCCAGAAAGATATGATAAGCTGCGTTTGTTTGCTACTTGTAAAGGTAAATTGAAACCCCAGTCAGATAAACCATCCTATCGAAGCGTTCTGCTCTACTCGCACTTTATACCTAAAAGGAAGACAAGGAGCTAATGAGTAATGGGAAGGGTCCCTGCATAAAAGTGAATTGAAGTATTCAAGTGTGAAACAAAAGGCTTGTGTTGTGCCTCCAAAAGCTAGGTGAGTCGTAAGAGGATCCGTTGGATATTATAGGATTCATATTTCCTGATTTGTTGTCACGAAGGAAAAGGGAGAGATTAGCTATGAGGGATAATCAGGCAATAAATATTCACGTTATGCAAAATACGATGTCTACTACAAATTGAGATGTACGCTCCGTCGCCTGCCACAGCCAAACGCCAACACTAAACCAGTAACTTATAACCATCCTTTAGCCAACATACAGTAGCTATCTTCCAATTCCGGTGCGGTTGTTGTAAACTTTCCTTCTTCCCCACGCTACAAGGATACAGATCCTTATATGGCAAAGCAACAAATAAACTCATTCTAGTAAGGATTTCCACAGCAGAAGCAGATTCAAACCGTACTGTTCTCAACTGAATATCTCTATATGATCTATTTATACTCGAATGCGAAACAAATAATAATGCTCTCTCGTGGACCTGTCTTCACGAATGATGAACGGGAAGATGGGAAAATTCAGGGACAAAGGAAAGCTACGGAGATTCACCTAGAGTAAAAAGAGATAGCACCTTACATAATGGAGTACAATGGGCAATTAGTGATAACGCTTGAGAGATTAGTATCACGTATGTATTGAGGACTACTACTGAAGACAGCAGCCACTGGGACTTGATACACGATAGAATGCTTTAAATATGATGCTATTTGTTTGTCATGTAGGAGTGTTTAGTTATCGTGGTCATATTATGAGCCAAGTGTGAAAGTTGTGTATGCATTTATAAAATAATGGAGATTGGATCCAGTAGTAGCAGTGTTACAATATATATATACATTTTAATTGTATTTGCTCCAGCTCCAGCAGTCGCATCACCATACCACTCATGATGAGCGAAACCTCATCAGCCAACGAAAATTAGTTGAGATGAGAGATCGGAAAGCTAAAAGGGAGATTTTACACTTTACATTCAGAAAAGAAGAGATCCGATGTAGGCAGGCTGGGAGTAGTTGTGTCAGCCAAAGTGATACTTGTACTTCGAAACGAGCAGAAGCGTCATATGCAAATGAGAAACAATTACAACTAATAGTTCAACTTCTGTAAAGATGATGATGATGATGTTGATTTCATGCGGGAGGCCATATTCTTCATGGTACACACTTGAAACTTGTAGCCGTGGCAAACACACACAGAGAGAGAGAGAGAGAGAGAGTTAATTCGATGCGGATCCCTGGACCTCACTCGCTGAATTTCTATTGTTTCTCAAACACACATGAAAGATCAAGGCAGGGTTCTTCTGGTGAATCTATTTAACAGAAGTAGTGCATAGATATAAATTAAAGTCGTTGTCTTCCTAAAATTTGTCATCTCTTTGTAACATCGTGTCTCGTGTGATACTCTCATTTAACTCATTAGAGGAAACGTTAAATAGGAATGGCTAACTGACAATAGGATTTCATCAGCAGATGAGAGGCCTGTACTAATCTAATGTAATTCGATTTGAAACAGAGAAGGGTAGAAGGCTGCCCGTCCTTTTAATGATTTGAAGATGACAGAGTAATTTTTTCCTAAAGTTTACATTAAACATGGGAAGGACTATAGAATCAGTTGAATGAAGTATGTCAGGGTTTCCTTAATTTTTGCGTAGATAATTTCTTGAACATTGAATTGATAATTGGTAAAAAATTGATTTCTATGCGAGCACACAAAACTCAACGGATAGATTAGATGTCTTCACATTTTGCTCTGTACACAGCATACGTATACAACAGTAAGGGGATGAATACGCAAGTTAATATACTCAAAACTTATATACGATTATGTTTGAGAGGAGACTTTTAAAAAATTGAAAAATGAGCTGTATAAGAGAACTGGGATCTACCCTAAACTTGTATTCCTTGTTTTTTAGGCCATGATACTCCCTTTGAATAAGATTTTACTATCATAGTATTCATCGCTTTTTAATCGTGGGAGGGAACTGCTTCATAAAATAAAATGTAAATGGTTATTTTATTTTTTAGGTACAAAATGTACGAAGAACTTTAACAGAATCACACCGTTGTGACTGCGGCTTAGAACTTAAATAAAATTTACTAGAAGGGGATTAGCAAAGACATAAATCTCTAACGATTTGTACAAGTTTATATAAAATCTAGTTGCATGCAAGAGGATGATTTGTTGTGTTCCCGTGTCGTGTACTCAAGTGGATCATTGGAAAGGGTTCATTCGTATTCACCAAGAACATTCACACTCTCAATTGAATCAGCCTCATCCCTCATATTGAATTGAATTGAAACACAACTTGAATAAGACCACAATCCAGCAGCCAGCAAGCATTGACTGTGCAGAATACAGACAAGATGACATAGGCAAAGGGCTGAATAAGAATTAAGCTAACACTGAACTGAATGTACCACAAAAAACCCACATAAATAAAGTCTAGTTGAATTTACTTTCCAAATGTCTGCTTGTGTCCGTGTGTATTTGACCGCTATGAATTCACAAACCGTTCACGATATGTCGTTTACAGGAATTTAAAGGACCAGCTTTTAGTTGATAAGCTAAGTGACCTGGATTATCAGGGGTTTGGGGTTAAGGGGCTTTTTCGGTCCACTTTCATAATTTGGGCTTATTCTGTAAGTTAAATATAAAGTTGGTTTACAGGATCCCCCAACATTTGAAATACACCAGCCTCAGTCTCTCTTATTATTTGCTCTTGCTCTTCTCTTCATCATCCAGCATCCATCCACTCAATCTCATAATTATAAGTAAGTTGTAAATCAACCACAATTTACTAAAATAAGCTATGACAGGACTAATTGCTACAAATTCCCTACTCAATTTCCTTCTCCATATAATATGCCAACTCGCATTTCTTGAATCATAAATAATAAATAAAGCGATGGACTACTTATCGCCAGCTCTAAAAATCATAATGATTGCTTTTCCAATAATTACACAGCTTTTTCATCCCTCTCTACGTACGTTTAAAATAAATAAAAACTCCATAAACATGTACGTCATTTCGCAGTTTTTTATTCAATTTTAATTATCATTTTCATTGATATAAAATACCTTGATTTCCTTTGCACTGAAGCAATAAAACCTCGTAAATCAGAAGCTTCAATCAGCAAGAAAAAAAAATCTTTTGAGGCCTAAAAATTAACAACGCATTGTATATTGAGTATTATAATGATATGATAACAACGTTGGAGAATGGCAGCAGGGGTAGCGGAAGCATCACGGGATAATTAAGACAAATAAGAAAAGAACAACTGCCGGCTGTAAGCTCTCAAATCGTCATCAACCATATCGTGCAGCCGTCGTCTGTCCCTTGTTAAAGAAATCGAACAAATGTATCAAGTCTCTGAAAAGGGTGAGAGGAAGGAAGTCGACAAAATAAATTGACGCCATCAGTCCTTTCCACTTTTAATCCACCAACATCGCACCTGATTTATATCTAAAGATTAGTCAAAAGTGTGCAACTACTTTATTCCTCTAAATCATAATTATCCATCCTGTGTCCTAGCTTGTCAGCATTTATTTCCAGCCTCCATTGAAACTCTCCTGCTGGCTATAGTTGGTCTATCTTGATTGCTTTATCTCCAGAAATCTCTACAACCCTTTACCTGATGTTCAGTTATACTTTAGCTTTTTACATTTAATTAATCAAGTCTGCTATAGTTACTCCTGTATTGTTATTTTATTTACTCTAAATCACGGTTCTTTCTCATTCATTTCGAAACGGATTCAGTTGACGATGAAATCCGGAGCAAATACAATACTTTACCCGGAAGCATTACTAACATTGACCATTAACTTCCCCTTTCGCTGTGCCAATATCTAACGAAAAGCTAGATTGCATTAAAGCTCTTAAAACAAGCTGGAATACTTTCTGTACACCGTTTTCTTTCCGAGTCGCCACTAAAACGAGAAAACTTCGGCGAGTTAGTTGGCCATGAGTAAAACTGGGATTGTTATTTGTGGCTTTGGCGAGTTTGTTCTCATCAAGAGTAGTCAGTCCAACGTAAAATGTGTTGTACATTATATTATACCATTGTAATGGTACGTGGACGGAGGCAATGAATAGGTTATTTATTTCTGAGAATTCTTTGTAAGTCGTTATGTTTTTCATTTCATTACACTCAAGCTTGATGATTTCATAGACACGAATGCGTTTAGTATTGGTTCCACTCATGGAAATCTCTCTAACCCCTTCCCCCTCTTCATTTCTTCCAATACATTAAATTCTCTCCTCCTGTTCCTCTTACGGACATTATATAAGGATTTGGTTTCATTTTTTGATTTTATGTCACATCAACTATGATCACTTTGACCATGACCACTCGACCAAGTCACAAGTTCTGAGAATTTATTTCTCAGCCAGGTCCAGGGTCCGGCCCCCTAGTCCCATAACTTCCTAGATCGTTTGAGAGAACTGTAATTTATTTCAGACTGAAATACCTAACGCAACGTCGTGGGTATATCTTCTCATGATTTAATGAAATTATTCTAACAAAAAGTTAGCAGTTAACGTTTTAAAGATTTGATGAATTCCTCAATTAGAATCAACGTGCAGATTTATTGGAAACTGAAAACCGCTGGATATTTTATCTAATAAAACAACCGCAGATTTACTCGAATATAAATTGTCTTTGAAATCTCAATATCTAAGTGATTTAAAACGTATTGTTAATGAAATAGACAACTCTGGAGTACACATGGTGTGATGTATTCGTTCATGTAAACTAAATCAAGTAACAACTTGAATAAAGCATACAATACACAACAATAGATTAATAGATGCAGAAAGTAGGCATATAAGCCCCACTCCTTGTGTAAAGTAGCGAATATTATTAACACGGTTTCACTTTCTACTTCCAAGTGGATATCATCATTGGGATTCTTTGACGACAGGGATGGATGGGGTTGAATTGCCAAGTAAAGAATAAAAGTATCTAACACTTCGTGTTCTAACAAAACGGCTTTCTCTGCTGGAAATTGAATTTTTGAGCATTTCAAAGAACACTGCACAACAAAAAGACTGATTTCTGGCTCAAGTGATAGAGAAGTAGCGCATGGAATACGGATTGATTCGTGCGGTACTTAGGGCGAAGAATGAATGGATTTTTTGCTACTATTCACAACATTTTTGATGCATACTATTCTTAACCGTTGAGAAACATAAAGGCTGCTTTCATTGCATAAGAAAGCCAGAGCTAAAACCTTCATCCAAGGCAATAGCAAAAGGAAGCTACGAGGGAAGACTCTGAATTGAATGAGATGAATTTGAAAGTTGGTGAAAGGAAGGAAAGCAGAAGGAAAAGGATTGTTGCTGATTGTAAATTTACTTTGTGGTGGATTGGTTGATGGGATATAATGTGTTGTAATGCGATCAGACTCTATCAGTATGAAACAAACCCGGCCTAATCCGTTTTACGGTATGTTTTTCACACTTTACTTACCCCGAAAGCAACTGGGTAGAGGAGGAAGTTCTTTGTATAGTTGGTTTGGTGTCTGTTGAAACCAAACATTACTCCTTAGGGCAACCCTTTAATTTATAATATTAGAAAGAGTTGAGTACTTGAGGTCGGAATTTGAAGCAAGTCATACTATAAAAATTATACTGAATTAAATTATCTTCAACTTCAACTTAAACTAGACGCATAAAAAATTGCGTGTTTTTGCAGTAGTGTAACAAAAAAAATTGGTTTGGTATATTACAAAAAATATTTATACAAAAAGTATTTAAATCCAACTATGCAAGTAAAATATGTGATGATCCTGTGTACTATTAAAACAACCCCTTTCCTTCTGTTATTATTTATAATTCAGCCAAACATTCTACAGTTTGGTAGTTTACCCTTTTTCTCTGTCTTGGAACTAAATAATCCACAAAGGGGTTCGTTCTTTACAGCAGCAGCACAGTCTAGTCCAATGATCCAGAAATATTGTCAAACTAATCATAAAATTTTATTAACAATTCATTTCTACCTCTTCCAACCGTTACTTAGGGCATAAAAACTTGCGCCTGTAGTTGTAGTTTTTCCCCTACACTCCGATTTTTTAGTCCATTCTTCATAAAAGCGTCACTAAAAACATGCTAAATACAGAAAAACGTCTGAAATAAGAGTCAGGATAAACACTAAACAATGCATAAAAAGAATCTGACCACATTCTAGTCATAAATGACACAGTTGGGAAGAGAATAAGTGAGAATTCGCATTAAGTTAGGGAGAAAGGGCCACGAATGCCACTGCCATGCCACGGTTAATGTTAAAGTAAAGAGAGAAAAGGGTTTAGATTTATCACCATCATGATGAGGTATTTTGGGGAAAATCCTTTAGTTTCGGGAAGCTCCAATTCCACTTTCCATGATAGAGAAAGCACACACGCAACAAGGAACTTAACCACAAAATACCACACGTTATTATTCAGCTTGGCTTCAGCTAAGTAGCTTCGAATACATTACCAACCCACCCGGCAAGCCAAACCAAACCCAGCTCAACATGTACATGGAAAGTTGATGGCTATCATGGAATAAAGGGTTTCCTTAATAGCCTCATATATTTTTTCTTGCGGCGAGTCAGAGTCCAGCCGTAATTCCCTTCCTTTTATTCTTTATATTTCAAGAAGTATTTTTTCACCGAACTCGGCTGAGCTGAGGAGAATAGATGGATAAAGTAGACAGAAAACTATCGAAGGTAGTCCAAACGCGGCTGACAAAGACAGAGAGTCTTATACCGAATAAATGTATTATTATAGAGAGTTTCGAAAGTTTTAGTGGCATGCATGCCATGCAAGCAATACCCGCTAGCTTATGGTAGGACGAATCCTTACAAAATTACAATATCAGGGGTATAAGATTGAGTTGGATATCCCATCCGCCAATAATATACCACCGGGACGGAAGTTTTTGGGAAGAGGGAAGGATATGGAAATGAAACTCTGGACCTGACCCCGAACTGACCTGCCATGAATCAAGCTCTTGTGTGTGCCAGCGAAAAGTCATGCATATCAGAAAGTTTTTGGAATTTGAAGTAGCTTTTGTATCTTGCTGGAAGCTTTTTTATCCAAAAAATTCACCATCCCCAGACACTTTTCTTTCCATTGTGTACTTGTACTATGCTTTTTATTCCGATGATTACCCACGAATGGAGGTGGGTCTGGTAGTTGGACTGAGGTAGTTGTTTTCTTGATGCCTGGATGGATGGATTCTTTGGACTTAAGTGTAACTTCGATCAGATTTGAGACGCCTTTCAATTTTTCACACAGTTGCAGAAAAATCCATTTGGGTTTGTTCAGTTGGATTGATTGGCAAAATCTTGGAATGATCGTTGAAAACATACTTTGTCCTTCGGCCATGAAGAAGAAAATTAAAGGAAAGGTGTAGTTCAGGAAAGTCATATAGTTGAAGAAAAGTGGAACGTAGTATGGCCAAGGTTGTATTTTTCTTTAGATTATTAGAAAATAAAAGTTGGTCGCTAGTCGCTGGTCAATGGGTAGACGAGTTATCTTACCAATAAAGACGGAATATAAATATAAGCGTCAGTTGAAATGCAACTTAGATTTAGAAGGGAACAGAGAGATTTTTTATTCTGATCTCATTTAATATTCAAGTGGTCCTTGTGGACTCATATTTTCTGGAGCAAATGGGATTTGCGGAATTTTATCAGTAAGTAAAAGTCAAGTAAAAAACAGTAAGAGGAGAGGGGATGTTCAGGGAGTTAGACGACCGTTGGATTTTTTTTCTTGGTATAAATCGGGTATTTATACACGAACATTGCCCTTCATTCAACTGTGACTTTAACCAACTTAATATTAAATCAAAAGCAACTAAATTATCTTCATTTTATTGGGACTGACTGGCTAGGGGAGTTTAATCGCAGTTTTAGGGCTTTATTATTTTTTTTTATCGAAATAGCTTTTTACCATCTTGGTTGAGACAGATTCCCATTTCGAAGAATATTATCAAGTGAAATCGGGAAAGTATGCCGCAATTCATGAATATCAAGCGTAGATCCGTGTGATTATGCTCATAACAACAGAGTCTGTGCCTTGCTGACAGTGACACGGGAGGGAATTAGGGAACGCTGGGCTGTTAACACTTAATTCTGTTCTGTCAGAAGGACGCTAATTTATGTGAGCTCTTAGGTTCACCGTGTACGCTATAAGAAAACAACATTTCTTGGCATTATCTGCAATTAGCATTGAGTAATTTTCTATTTGGTTTGCAAGCTTAATGTTTTGGTAACACTCTTATGCAGGTTAAATTCCACAAATTCGCCTTCCTTAATACTATTTCCAGTCTTCATGTATACCCTAATAGATAAATAACTGCTAAAAGCATAATAACCATTTTCCGATTTTATACTAAGCATTGATTTAAAGTTATACATTTTCTACCCTCAGGAAGGCAAGACCATAATACTTTGTAAAGAGTTGAAATCGTTGAAATTGCTTCCCAGTACAATCATTTGATCATTCACAAGATACTCAACTTATTTGAAAGTCTTTCTAAAGAGTTAATTATGGGTCCCAAAGCACAAAAGATCGAATAAGTCCACTATTCACCATCATGTATAGGTTCACTACTGTTTTTGTGATAAAGATAAAGATGAAATAATGAGATATCACTGTAGGCTATTGACTACGCATCACAAAAGGTGAATTCAAGGAGCATTCATTCTCAGATACTTTTGTTCTATATGTATATACAGTTTTGCAACAACGCAACGTATCGCTAAACCGCTACAATAATCCATCAGAAAACATCACCTTTTAGAAATCTAGCTAGTATAGGATCATCCCCAATGAAACAAAATCTGAAAAGGGACAAACAAAAAGCCCTGGGTAAGATTATCGATTTAAAATGTATATTAAAAATCTCAGGAAAGTCAAGTTAGATTCCCCTGTTTGTAAAACAATGCTGATTCAACCAAGTTGATTAAATTCGTTAGGGACTAAACTCGCTACGTTAGTCGTTGCGGTCGATGGATTGTTCAGGGTACAATTACTTGTATACTTCCCTTTAAAACCCGACAGAGAAATCTTATCTTGATGAAATTGAACTTGACTGCGACAGGGAAGGACCCTTGGGGAGAAGTTGGCTGACTGACTTTAAAAAATGATTTATTTTAAAAGGGTAATGAAAGAAGGATATGAACTGCTTTAAATAAAATTGTAGTAGTGGATCTTCAGCGGTGGTGTAAAAGTTTCTCGGTGGTCCTTCCTTCGTACGAAAATGATTAAGTAATACATATTGGTCCTGGGTTTCTTGAGTTGAATAAAAATAAAAAATGTATTCATCAAATCAGATATCTTTGTGGAAACATCCCACGACGACAATAAAGGAAATAATAAAGAGCTAAACTAGTTGATTCATAAAATGTATGAAGTGAGTACATTTACAAGCCAATAACCAGTACTAAGATTGATGTTTTTCAATATCAATTGTATCGGTCGTGTTTGTCAGTTTGTCTTTTCTCGTTTTTTCCTTCTACAGATGCAATCACTACTGACAAAATTTGCATCATTGTAAGTTTATGGGGTTCACATCAAAGTATTACATACAATATGGCTACTTACTAAGCTATCTTTATGTCCGAAAAAAAGTTATTCCATAAGAGGAGCTCAAGCCAAGCCGCAGTGGCAGAAAAAACCTCTGTAGAAAATATTGTCCGTGATCAATGACTCCTAAAGAGTTGTACATTGAGGAGGATTTAAAAAAACTAACTAATTTTTCCTTAGCCAGCGCTGTCCATATGGGGTCTAGGCAGTAAATAGGAAGGAATCTGCAGGTCTCCTGAATTTTAATGACAACATTGTGTTGTGAAAGATTTCCTGCGTTGCTATTTGTCCCAACAGGACTTCTTGGTAAAAATTTGCTGCCATTATACAGTAATACCACGTTGTACGCCTCAATATACTTCTACGAGTGTTTCTAAAAGTAGCAGGTAACTCTACTTCAGTAAGGCAGTATTTTATTCGGTTTACCGATCTCATAGTGAGTTTACGATTTATTATTACGAAGTGTAAACTCAGAGACCATCACCTTGGTTGGTTGGTCGGGGTTGGATGGTAGCAAGCTTTGCGTTGCAGCCGAATTTACTTAGTTCACATTCACACATCAAAACGAGATAATTTCATGGCTTGTCTTGAGGTTTCCTTTGTTGAGCTAATTTTTTACTACGTTTGTGTCCACATTTGCGACGGGATTTTTTGTCACTCAGAATGAAATTTTTGTGTATAAAGTCTTCTCGCTGCTACTGTCCGTCTAATGTGTACGAGTGTGATTGCAATAAACTGTATTCCTTTATACATACAGATATTCCTCTTCCTTTAATCCCCTTGAGGCTGGCATGTAGCCCAGTTTCAGTAAATCTTTGTTTTTTGCACTTAACTAAACTAAATTAGCTTCGAAGCGGGTTTTCGGATCTAATCAATATCAATGTTAAAGTACCCTACCCTAAGAGGAGAGTAAGAGCGTGTTGACTCTACTGATGAGAATTTCAAGACGGCAAAAACTTGTGAACACATTTTCAATTTGTAATCTCTACACAGAGGAAGTCAATAGCTGGTTGTCGGTCAAGCCAAGCCTGAAATTGGAATCTTGTAATAAGCCTTTATAGGAGAAAAACACTGATCCGATAGAAAAGAGAACCCCCATCAGGAAGATCCAAGAACAAATTCAGAAGGTGTTTTTACTGTCGGCATTATGATTTTTAACTGCATTTAGTTTCTAAACTATGCTATGTTATGATACGAAGATACCAAGTTCTCTAAATCTATAAAAATTGTATGAGCACGACAATAAAGTACCAGCCAAGAATATTTAATCCATACATAATATACAGAGCTCAGAGCTGTAATACCTCAAACTAAAGCCGATCCCTCGATCCATGGGGATTTGATCCTTAATAATCTCCTCTAACCGTTCATTTAGATCAATGCGGTGCGGTTGGATTCAACAGAGTCAAATTTACTCGACCTCCCAGCGTCTTCGGAGGAAATCCAGTGGAAACAAATGAAAATCTCCCAAGCTCAAATAAATCTTGAGACGGAGTCAATCCTTTGGCAGCTCTTGGAGCGATACACCTCATTTTCGCAGCTCATTACAACTGATAATATGTCAGATAGCATCCCTGGTGGCTCGATGCTAAGGCAGTAAAATTCACTCTTTTCTACTTAATGTCCATTCTTATAATACCAGGAGGTATTAAATAGTAAACTTTTTGCTGGAAACATATCAAAACTTCAGTTTCATACCCACGGAACTGGGTTCAGGCATTTTACGACTTTTCTTCCAGTCACGACAATTTCACTTTAGTTTTGCACTCTAAGTTACTGATGCTTGATTTCTTGCTAGCCCCTGCTGAGATAGATTTTTAACAAGCTACCAGCAGCAATGGCTACCCGAATGACAGGAAGACTTTTGACTTTTTAATGTCTTTTAATTGCATATATAATACTTTAGGACAACTTTCTCAAACCTTCCAAAATTCTAGGCTAAATATATGTACTTCAGATACTTATTTGATTGAAAATGACCGTATTTCCGAAAACAATTCCCCTTTAATAGTTGCCCCCTCTAAATTTCCCCTTACCTTTCTATGTTAAACAATTAAAATTCACTATCTTACTCATGCTAAGCCTTTTTTCAATTCTTCCTTCTAAATAATAATTACCCAAGGGAATTATTTCCAGAAATACGGTAATGCAGGTTGATGAATTTGGAGGTAATCATCCAATTATTTGTTTGCTCAAGCATCAAAAGACATTAGTGAATTCATTTATTACTTACAGAATTCTTATTAATTTTCTCTGTTCCATCGCATTAAAGCATGACGATTTGGAACGTGCTAGTTGAATATGTTTTGTATCTCGGGATACCACAAGATCAAAACAACCTGTGATGAGTACATGAGTATGCATGAATTTGCTTGTATCTATGTACATAGTACACTTTCATTTTAAACTCCAGGTTACATTTTTTTCATTTACGACACGATATAATAATACTTCGGTATGCGAAGCCAATGAGCTGAGCGGAGCGAGCGTAGCTTCTAAGATTCTAGTTTTTGATAAAGGGGTTAGGCAGACTTAAATTAGGTAAACACGAATGTTAAAGATACATGTACACCGACGGAGATGGGATAAGATGATTCACAGACGCTTTGGCAAAGACACTTTGGCAGTTTTTTGTAAGAAAAGCGAGACGCTTTGGCAGAAACAATTGTCATTTTGGCAAAAATTAAAATTATGCTTTATTTTCAATAAGTCTTTCATTCATAGTCTTTAAAAACCCTCCAATGTACAAAATGAGGTGGTGGTGTAAAACTTACAAAGGTTCAGGTGGGAGATACACAATTTTATCAAGCCATTAAAACAGCATTCATCCATAAAAAGTAGGTATGAACTTTCTGATATAAGATTGGATCTTTTCATCTATTTCCCTACATTTTTTCTAACAGTGTTCAATAGGGGTGGACGAGTCATTTCATACTTTTCTGGAAACGGGAATTAAACCCTTCAACATTATTAGTTGTTCGTTGAATATCCTGAAGAATTCTTTATTTTCAATTCCAGAACTAAATACGAAATAAAGGGCTATGTTCGATTGTACCCACATAGGATGCTTCCAAATATTGAGCCAAAGGAAATTAAAGTTGTTTTGTTAGTGAACTATGTTTTCCGTAATTTTTTCAAAGACTATTGCTTATTTTTAATTTAGCCAAACTGCCTTTTACCTTTGCCAAAGTGTCTCTGCCAAACGATCATTGCCAAACTGTCTTATTGTGTTGTTTTTTTCTGCCAAAGTGTCTTCGCCAAAGTGGATAAAGCTGTTGCCAAAGTGTCTTTGCCAAACTGTCTGCACACCGATTAGATGATGTTAATTTAATGGATAATTGCTAGTAGACCCAAAATTAAATACTGAGCGTGTGGAATCTGAGGCAAAAACTGTGTGTCGGCAGCTAAACAAACGGAAAGAGCTTAAGGGATTGAGCATGATACTGTAAAAGGATGATGTGGTCATGATATGGCATTTTTTGCTCATTCTCTAATGTCTGAATGATTATGTCCCTCAAATTAAATCTTCTTGTGGTGGTTCCTTTCTTTATGGAGCTGATAATGTTAATGTTGCTGATACTGCAGAGAAGATAATTTTATTAATGTTATGAAACAGAGTAGGGTTAATAAGGCATTCTCTAAAAATGTCATCGAAAAAACAATTCATAGACAGGAATTTTGATGCGCTTTTTAGTAAAGTTGCGCAAATATTCTCCCTAGATAATTAGTACTGTTGCTATAACCTGAATGACCGATAACGCAGTCAAGTATGTTACTATTTTACATTGAGATTGCAAAGGTGGAAATCTGAACTACTGCTTAGTTATTTCGATTTTAGAAGGAACGACGACGTTTTCTTTTTTACATTTCCAAGAATAAATGTGTACCTGCATGCAGTGCCTTGCGTAACTCTTGATATGTACACTTATCCTAAACTTACTCCTAAACCCCTTCCATTTCGAATATTGGCTTTCTGCCCCATGAAAGAAGTAGGAGGGCTGATTGTTACTTCCATGAATAAATGAGAGGTATCATGCCATGATTTTTCTTTTGTATTTCCTATTACCAAAACAAAAGAACGGAAGCCCATGATTCTTTATTCTTTCTCCAATTTTCAGACAAACAAAAGCTTGTGGTTATTTTTGCTTTTGTTTTGTATCAAAAATAGAGCATGCACCAGAGAGTAGAAAATAGCATGCCATGCACTTTCACTTAACGATTTGGTACTAATAATCCATTGTTTATTCATGAAAGCCCACTTTCCTCAGTCGAAGTGGCCCTCCCTCAAACTCACACGAAACAAGAAATCATTCCTTTCTAACTGCAACTGTACTGTATTAAAGCACCTGTGCAAAGTCTCCTCTATTTTCATCAGCTCATGTCATAAGTATCTATGAGGCTATTGTTATGGTTAGTGACACTACAAGTAGATTCGGAATTGATCTGGTATACATTCTTTTTTAAACTTATTCCACCCTACTCTCTGTAAGTGCCTTAAAACGCTCAAGTTTACCAAGGGCCACCTCATCGCAAATAGCAATTATAGTTCTTCCAATTAGAACTAGAAACAAATTCATAAAAAGTCTATGGGAAAACCAAATCCAAGGAAAAGCCTGCAAGGTTATCCCAACATATTATAATAGACCACTGACTTTCACTCCCACCACCTATTTATTGATCCTAAAAGTCAAGAATCCATCTTGAAGGTTTACGTGGATGAAGAAATACATTTGCTGTGGATGAAATTACTAACGGATCTTAGCGTTTAGCTGTCACGAGATAATTCAGTATGAGTGGCATGATCTGGTGGTGGGTTAGTTTGTGGGAAAGAAAATCCGAGACAGTAAAAATAAAAATGATAAGAACCGTAGTGAAGAGCGATAATATTCCCAAGAGATTAGAAGATGATGAAGAGCTGGCAGCCCAAGAGCCCCAATCCACACTCAATTCATCTCGCTCGATTTGGAAAAAATCTAGTACTACGACTACACCGCGACTGGGAAAGTCGCAAGCAATGTCTTGGGAATCGTTATGATGTTTTGGGTAGTGTGAGTCGAGGCTGATACCACCTCGAGTGTTATGACATGACATATCTCTAAGAAATCATTTGTATGCAATTCCTTAGTGAGATAAAATATGAGAGTTTTGGCTAAAGATGAAGACGTAGATAGGATCCCGGATGGGATTGGGATTTACTGGTATTTTATTTTATCTGAGTCGTTTTGACAGTCTTTTTCTGATCCAATAATACTTGTGGAGTCAACTTGATCGCTGTGTTATTTACTCTGAAGATATTAATAGCAATAAAGCTACTAGTAGAAGGAAAGATTCAGCAGTAATATTATCTTTTACTGTAATGCCTTTAAAAATTGAGTTATGGTATATTATGAAAAATGATCACATAATCATTTGCAGTTGATGGTTCACTTCAAGTATGATGGGTTGTTAAATTTCGATGAAAAATTGCTTATAACTACTCGGCATCGTTGCAAATACCTAAGTTCTTCTTCAATCGTCTACGAAATATTTATCTGTCAGTGTGCTTTACATTAGAGACTGTTACTCTTAATGAGGATTAATGAAAATCGGCACAGTTCTGTAAAAAAAGAAATACGACAGAAAATATCAGCAAATCATGATGCGTAATCCGTTGAAAAAGTTAGTATAGTGAAAATAATGATGCTGGTAGTTTGGCCCTTGCTGTTTTAAAAATGTGAGGCTCGATTAAAAAACTAAAAGGGCTACTACCTATATTGGGCAGTTGATACCATGCGCTTGGTGTACATTCAGAATTTACGGCATCCCTTGTTGGAAATTTGTAATTCTTCGAGTGGAAATTTTACATTAGTTGGTCATTAGTTTCGGTCACTTCGGACACTGTAAAAGAGACGCTTAGGGATCGAGATAAAACGGGGAAATGCTACAAAGACACTGATCATCAAAAGCATACTATATCATACAGCATAAATACGTTTGAAGAAGTAAAAAGTAAGCAGTAGATACTTTCATTTGGAGAAAACACATACACTTCGCAATAATAAAGCAGGGCGTAATTCCAATGGGAATTCACAAGAGAGTGATTCCTGTTGGACAATTTACATTCTAATTTGAACCCAGTCCTAAAAAAGAACAAGAACTTTTCCCTAATAAATGTAAGTGAGGGTCGTTGGCAGATGACAATTCAAGATATGGACGAGGGCATGTTAAAAATTCTGGATTGGCTTTCCCTGGTTGAGGTCCCTTAACTTCATGCACTTTTTGCTCGAGGGTCTTATCAGGTCAGATTAATGGGCTCGCGTCTCTCTTCTCCAGAACCGCAGCATCAAACATTACAGGTTTATTCCATCTGATCCCGTAGTGAATGTAGGCAAGCACAATCCCGTCCGTTGTAGAAATTTAAATTTTCTCGCCTACTTTGTCTTTTCAACCCTTTTCCCTTATCTCAACAGCTGGGATTACTTTAAATGCCCACACCCACATCACCACTGACAAAGTAGTAGCCCATGAATATAATACTACAACGGTAGTAATCACAATACCAGTACCATCCAAAAAGAGAGAAGTCTCAGGCTTTATCTACCAACGCTGACAGCCTACAACTTTAACTACTATAGTACTCCCACTACAACCAATCCAAGTAGCTTACTTACTGAAACTAAAATAACCCCGAAAAAACCTTCCTCCGGGTATCGATTCATCCACCACCAACCAGTACCACAAGTACTGGGTAGACACCCTCTTACAAATATTACTAATCGGTCCGGAATAAGAAGCTTGTCACTTTCCGACACATTACAAAACCCACCCGGTATTCATTCCTAAAAAAGTACGAAGCTTTGATGGATTCTTTCTTTTGCTTTCAAAGAAATATTTTTTTAGTTTTGTGTGGATATAAAGTTACAACACTAGACTAAAAAAGACGGAACATTTTTTGATAGAAGTTAGCGCATACATAAAAACCGTGATGCATATAGACTTCCCGTTGTTGCGCTATATTATTTTAGTTTATTTACTATGTAAAATGGAATAAATGAGATGTCAAAGAAGTTGATTGAGCATCTAGTAGTGAACCCATGGTCTACGACATGTATCCATAATCCGGGGTGGTAATTTCGGGAATAAACTGGGTTGTGGCCGCTTGACATGGCGTAGTCTGTAATTTGGGCAAGATTAAAAATTCCATTTAATACCCTACCGCATAGAGCAAGTTGGAATTACAAAAGATTCTACTATACTTTGACTATCACTCCCTTGTCAATATAGACAACTTATCTAGCGGTTGTGAAGTCCAGCTATTTATATGCCAAAGTTGAGGCTGAGGGAGCAACAACGGGTAGTAAGAACTGGAATTACTGAAATAATCCACCACCAAAAACTTTCTCTTCATTGTTCTGTACAAATGAAGATGAGCGAACGAACGGTTTTAACAAAGGGCATTTCTACGCAAATGTAATTGTGGGAGGCCACGGTCATACCGAATTAAAGAACCTCATCATCATCATCTGCCACTACTTTTATTAGACAAGACTGGGTCGCTCAGAGACGCCCTTCGTAATAATGATAAAATAGTAAACAATAGGGAAGAGTGCGAAATGTCGACAGCATGATGGATTAGGTTATGTATTTTGTTGATCGGCTTGTGACTTGACGACGAGCAATGGCAATAACAATTTTGCCTCCTCCCTCTCTGTCACCGGTCCGGTTGGGGTTTTTATTCAGAGAATTTTGATTAGCTCAAGAAGGTGGATATTGGATACACGGTGTCGCCGACTGCTTTAAAAGATGGTAGGCATATTCAGTCAGAAGTAACAACAGTAGAACATACAATTTAAAGTATAGTCGTGGTAATGGGTATAAGTCACGAGTAATTATGATTAAGATGGCTGCGATATTACTAGAAGAAAATATGCAGAAGGTCAAAATATCGGTTATAGAATTAACAAATTTTTACCCTCATGCTTCATTGAGAAATAATTCATTTACTCTCCAATACCGACGACGGTAGGTTGCTGTGTTGGCCTCGGCTACCTACGAATCGAACAAAGCGTCGTTTCAAGTTACATGCTACATGACAAATATATATCATCATTTTTGTGCAATCTGTTACGAATTTTATTGCATTACTATCTCATCCATCTTTTACGTTGGTACTGCACATCAAAATGACACAGAATTTGGTCAGATCAATCAAATCTTTTGTTAAAAGTGACAATGCAGTTGTGCTACTGATATTTTTATGCTATCGAGATCTAACCTTGAACTATTAAAAGTCATCCATCTACTGCTTCTAAAGTGTTTTAAAAATTTACGAATATAGGATATTTTATCGCAATAATTTCTTTAACTAATTCCAAGCTGTTTTTAAAATTTTGTACACTCAACTCAACTGATAAATCATACTGAAGCAAAAATCTCCAACAATGTACAAACCCGTTTTGTGAGGCATCCACTATCAAGATTAAGATCTTGAAAAAATAAATTAAGCCAATAAGGAAGAACAACAATAATGTACACTACTTCTGCTTTCCTTTCAAAACCTTTCAGCTGAAGTTTATAAGATTTTTATTTAGCGGAAGGGAGCATCTTTCCACTTTTTCCTCATCTGTCACAATCTTTCATTTGTTACTTTCCTCACTTCCTGAAACAACCATCCTGTCTTATAGAGTAAGTAGTTGAGTTAGCGATTGCGATGCGATGGTACAGAGTGGCCGTCCCCACTGGATTCATTCTGGCTCCAAAAAAGTCTTGATTATAACGAAAAAGAGTGAGCAAAAACCACTTCGTTCCAGGAGATGAGAATCTCATCGCATTAATTTCCTTGTCTCAATTTGTTGCCCATTTTGTTAGAGTTCTTTCCTCACTATAATGTTTATAACCTTAGAGGAGTAACTAGATATATTTACTACTCTAAGTTTATAACTAAATGAATGTGCTTCTTCGCTTTCCTTCTGATAGAATACTTTGTCTCATCTTACATACTATTTCCAACAAAGGATATAGCTAAAAGTCTTTTAGGAGCGATACTTGCCAAAGGTATCATTTTTCTAATGCTCCTACTTTATTCCAACATCCGAACCTCAACTCACTTACTACTACTTACTTTCTTTAAGCATTATTCCACTTGGTAATCAGAATTCGACAGCTTTAACTAAGTTTTACCCAAGTGTGGCCACATTGGAAGATTAGAACCACGCCACGGAACTTCTACTTGACTTCCCTCCCCATCTAGTAAAGATTAGTTTAGTGCCCCTTGGAGACAATTCCTAAAAAATAAAATATTCAGACTTCTACACACCAACCAGCCACCCACAAGGTAGGAAGTCTGTAGATTTTAAATATTCACTCCATGAAAAATGCATTACAATTTTTGCAAATCACGTCAAAGTGACAGCCAATAAGGAAACATCACACGGTGACACTTGAGTTAGGGAAAATAAAAAGCCCGAAAGAAATCCAAATCCTTGGAGATTTATCTCTCCTATAAAGTACGTTTGGATTTGGTTGCATGATTCTTATAAAACTAGTTCAGTCCTTCTGTTAGTTTAGGTTTTGTTACCTTTTTTCGTATTTTTTCTAACTTTGGTTTGGTTCAGTAAAGCTATAGCTTAGTATAAAGTACGTTTACTTGAGCATAACGATTTACTGCATGTATAGATAGTGCACAGTGCTTGCTTCTTCTGTAGAAATATGTACCTCAATATTACGCTGGTTTGGTGGGTGCATTCTCAACATTTATCGTGGAACAGAAGGAACAAGAAAAATTTCAGTAACTTTTGTAGATATACGGTTACTTTCTCTACTTTATATTCTTACTTCCTTAGTGTAAGTAACAGTAAGTAGTAGTGGTTAGTGAGTGAGATGTTATTTTGTGTCGAAAAACGTCTCTAGAGTATGCCAACTACTATTCCTTACCGTTGGTATGCATTTCATTTGATATTCTCATCCCGACTAGACAATTTGCTTCTTTTTTCTCCCCCAAATGGGACTAGACAGACAGAGTTAGAAGAGGCAAGTTCTTGCATTTCTTTACGATTGTGTGAATCAAGGAACATTACATTATGAAAAGCTTCAAATGTTCTGTGCCGATCTGATTTCTTCGTTCTTAGTTTTATTCAACTCTGGCAAGACTTCGTCTCCACTTTCGATGCTTGTGTGAATAAAGCCACCAGTAGTGAAAACATATTATAAGTATTATTATGGCTCGATGCTGGTGGTGTGGTTGTTGGCTGGCTTTAAGTAACTTTAATACTAACAATCTACCAACTTGCCTATCATCATTTCCATCGCTTTTCTTTCTTTCCTCTTGAGCAACAATACAATTGACTGACTGAGTTAGACTGTCTCCAGTCAATTCTCACTTTGCCGTCTTCAGCCTCAATGAATACAATAAGCTGACGCTTTCAATCCTATTCCCGTATCGCTTATTTCATTTGAAATATATTCCCCTTGGCTCTTTCAACCGGATTCCTATCTCATACTTCAATCCAATCCACCACAAACAAAATAGCTACTTCTTCTACACGATTCACACCATAATAATAATGCTCATATTTACATAATGCGACCAGGCATTACCAACTTTCAAATACCTCTACTTACTGAGTTGTTATCTTCGGCAATCTGTAGAATTTTGGTGAGAAATACTTCATCATGGAGGCTTAACTCTACTTTTGAATGAATGAATAGTACATTTTGACATATAAGAAACCAATAAATGGTATATATTAAAATAAGTCTGTTAGAAGTTGCGTCTAATGAAATTCCCTGTTCAAAACAAATACAACTCATATAGGTACTTTACATTTTATGTGGTTTTCTGTTGTGAGAAATGGATTCAAGTTACAGTTGGGCACAGCCAGCCAGGTATCAGAGCATGAATGGCATGACAAATATTCTACAATTTAGACTGAAAATCATCAGTCTCTGGAGACTTTACTTTTGTATGACTTTTTCCTATTTGCTTGAAAACGAAAGTTAGGAAAGCAGTAAAGCTACTAAATTCACATTTTGCTCGTCTTAGTAGGTTGTTTCATGAGCTAAATAAAAATGGTGCTCAGCCAAATTAAAATCATTATACGACAGAAAAACTAGAGCAAAAAATAAAGACTTCTATCACACTGAAGAAAGATAGGTAAGTAATACTATTAGTTTGTAGGTATGATAATGATGTTGCCAGCAGAAGATACGGCATGAAAGAATATAAAGTCTTTTGATACAAAATGATTGACAATCCCCAACATTGGACAATGGTGGGTACTTGTTTGTTATCTATAGCTATTGGGTATTAAAGATCATTAGTCATGTTGCGCCGTATTCAGGTTTCTAAATACCAAACCGAAAACTGAGGTTTATGAAATGGATCTCCCTCTATTTACACTAAGCTATACGCACCGACCTTCTTTTGTTTGAAGATGAGAAGAAGAAAAGGTCGAACAGAAAAGACCATAAGAGATTACCTTTAATGATTGTACATCTAGGCACCCCCTTTTTATTGCATACAATGGTTAGCAGTAATAACCGATCTCATCTTTCTGCCCTGTAGTGCAATGTGCAATTGAGCCAGAGTACACTGACTGACTGCAGTTTACCTAAGATATAAGTGACCTTTACAGGGTTACCTAACTGACCAAAACTAAATGCATAATTGTTGCGATCATCTTCTATTCGTCCGGGATAGAAAGAAGATGCAAGCCCTTCTACCAGATTCATTAATCATTCTGAGGGAAGAAAATCTTTTTCATAAATATGTGACAGACGAATCTTGGAAAATTTTGTTTATTTGGATTCAATCATAGAGCGTGAAATCTGGTGGATTTCACAAAAGAGACAGGAAACAAAATGTGAGGGATAAGTTATCGTTGGGATAAGCCGATTTAATCAAATGTCGTTTGTGCTTTTGGAACATATTAACTTGATGGTACTGTTATGAGCAAGCTGATTATATCTACAACCCAAGCTACTCAACTGAAAACTTTTCTCATGGGAAATGATGTATGAAAATGAAACGGACACATATTGCCTCAACCGACCTTGTTGTACCATAAGTTTTTCTAAATAGACTAGGACTAAGTTGACATTGTCATGAAGATAATAAAATCAACCACAAAATAAAGGTCAAAATTATGTGCCGTTGATTCCGAATACGGAAATTGCAATAAAAATGCTTTAAAAAGTTGTCGCAAAGAAGCAAATCAAATAAAACAAATTAATAAAAAGTTTTGTCCCTCAGTTACAGCTCTTCTAAAAAAACGGTTCATACATAAGGAAAATTTAGATAAAGCCGACAAGCAACAAGATTCCAAACCGTTGCAATTCACGCAAGAATGTTTGAACACAAAAAAGTCACGCTGTATCATGCCTTTAAACATTAATCGCCATCAAAATATTGTTATAATTTTAGTAGTTTACAATACATCAGTAAACGATGCCGCGGTCGGCGAGCTTGGAGAAAGCTAAAGGACGATGAAACAGCATATTTCATTTGTTGTTCTGAAAATTCTATCTATACTGCCAATCGTAAACAACATAAACTTTCAACACACTCATAAAGCCCACCCACAAAATATGATGAATTAAGGTAAAGTTGTAAACACATTAATCACCGAAGTCCCGAATGTGGAAAACATGCAGTAACCGTATTTAAAATGAACTGACAATGACACAACGCAACACCGAACATTAACGCTATTCTTCGGCTTATTTCGGCCTGAAGCTTTTATCTAGTTTGGATGTTTTTAAGCAAAAGCGAAAACATTTAAATGAAACATTCTAGGTAAAAACACTAAATTAATTATTACTAACCCTCAGAAATCCGCTTATCCTGTTATAGTTTGCAATAATGAAAAAATAATTAATCTCGAACGTCGGAAATCCGTTAAACATAAATGTAAGATTCATATCATTCTTTCTGCAGCTCCAATATCATGCCCTACTAATAAATTAAAAAATTCTTGTTAAAACGGTCTCCGTTCTAAGTTAAAACATCATTCTTACACAGTATATCCTAAACATAAATAATAAATGTCAGGGGTGGGTATTTTTAACATTATGAGGGCAAAGGGAGTGTTGAAATAGACAAAGACAACCTGTGCTAAAAGGGTATACTCTAGGGTAGAAAAAGAAAGCGGATGATTTTGACGACTCAAGCGTTTTACCATAATTAAATGGATCCGCTTCCTTGGACGAGACCAAAGTGGTTTTATGAATCAGAGGACAAATAGTTTTGCGGAGACAGAAAAGGGGAATCAATTTATTTTGTTCGTTCTTGTTGGCTATGGCTCTATGAGGACTTGTTAGCAAAGCCCAACCATTTCTACATAATTCCATTGCATATACTGCCCTTTTCAAAACCTTATTATCACAGTAAGTTATATTACTTACTAGTCGTAGCTACTCCTGTGACAAAATCATCCTGCTGTCGGTTTCATAGGCCGTGACAAATTAAATTTACGTTGAACACAAGAAACCAAAGGGGACCCAATAAATAAATCCAATAGGAATGCATCCATTCATCTCATTTTGAACGTCTCTGGCATTCAATATCCTCATCTTACTTCTCAACATGATTACAAACCCTCGGTTGTAACCTCCTATATACTTGAATAGATTGACTATTTGTAGTATAATCTAACTTGCTCTAGTTGCTGATAGATTGTATAGATCTTAGGTCTGCGTGATTCATTCTTATGCATCCTTTTCCTGCTCTGATTTGCAAATTTAAATTTAAATCCCTTGTGGGCTAAAGACCTTTCATCTTTCCAATTGTCGAAGTCGGGGGCCGATCAAATAATAATACAAAATCTACAAAGACACTGAGTCCTATCGAGAAAGGGTGATTGACTGCTTTTACTTGGACTGACTGAAAGTTCGTCAGTCAGGCCCCAATCAGTATACCAACAAACTAACCACACTCATCACTTTGTTTGACTTTTCTCTTTCAAGCTTTTAATCTACTTTTTATCATTTATCATCATCCTACCATGTTATAGATATAGATAGATAGAATATTACGTTACTACACTACACCACAACAGTACCATACCCCTATCACTTAATCAAGTATATTTCAGTCGGAGTTTTAAAGTCCCAAGTCTGCAACTCAAAAAGGTACTTTAAACTACAAATAACTATCTTGCCAAGCTAATCCCCTAACTTAGAAGGTAAATGTTCAATATATCAGTCTATCTGTATCTGGAAGTAGTACTTCAACAAAGCTTTTTTTTAACAAAAGAAAGGATTTCAACAAGAAGAATAATAAACTGATTTTTTCCTAGGTAAATACACACACATTATGCAGCAAATCCTTTAATCCCATTTTTCATCGGGGAAAGCTCAATTCCACTCGAGTGGAAAGGAACTAGATAACAACATGTAATAAAAATTGCATCCATCCGTCGTGTATTATAATAGCGGAGAAAAGAGTAGTTAAAACGCAGATTAAGCCCCGGGTGGGATGCTGATGCTAAACTTAGACAAACTTTGGATTTACATTAGTAGTACTATTAGCACAGTTAAACGAGTTGAAAGTCATGCAATATTAAATAATAGTAGCTAGAATTTAAGCTATACAAAGTAAATATAAGCCTGCAGTTCATTTAAAAATGTTACTACTCTATTTGCGACTTACGCACGTTTTTTTACTGAGGTACTAGCTAGAAAGTCGTACAAAAGCTCTATGTAACAAAGAAAAAGAGTAGATTATATGAATCTCGAGAAGAATGAAAGATTTTTCCAAAGCATTAAGTCCATGTCACTCGATTTTTCTTTCTAATTAAGACAGGAGAAAGAAGGAGAAAGTAACTTTATATTATTCACAGATGAACAAAGACCGTATAATGTCTCAATAATATAATGTGGTGGGCAAATCATAATACAACCAAGACAAGATATTCAAGCGTCTCGTATAGAAAGTTTCACTAAAAAAAATATTCATCTCACTTCTCAACATGATGATCCCCCCTTTTTTAACATTTTTAGTAGCTCATTCGGTTCACTTATTAATATAATTTTTATCTTCTTGTCAACCACTAAACGTGCTTGCTATGAGAATACATCCCACTCCCCTTTCCCCCTCTTAACTTTATTTTTTATGCAGATTATTAATATCATCTTCAAAAACCAGCAGGTCTTTCTTCTTGCTGGGATGAATGAACATGGGAAATTATCAGAGCATTCATTCTGGCCAGACAAACTTGAATACAAATTAACTAACTAATAATCATCATAATCATCCTCCTCTAAATAAAAACTTTCACGGATGGATTAACCCTCCTTGTAAACCAGTTAACCCGACCTAAGTTATGTATCAATTTCCCTGAAAAACTATTCGGTTTGAGGAGAATATTGAAAATTCATGTACAATTTGCATAAACCTTTGGAACGTGCCAGAGTAATTAGCATGGAAAGGGTAATTAATATTTGACGAGCAAGCAGTTGTTGCTCCAAATTTCATCAGGACACATAATGAAAAAAAAGTAAGAAATTACAGGATTCATATGATACTTTGTCTCCACGACATGGAAGCTTTAGTTTAGTTAGGGTAATGCGATGGTATTTAAACCGGAAATGCCAAGAATCTACCGTACCGTAGTGTCTCGAATAGTGGCCTCCTTAATTACTACTACTAATCCCATAAAAACCTTTAAAAACGGGAAAAATCAATAGTAGCCCTGGTCCTGGCCGCTATTCCAGGAAGAAGGTGTAGAACGAGAAAGCGTAACTCTGAGATTCACAATATTTCTACAAATAAGACTTTAGCTCGATCTATGGAATGAAACTCTATTTATTACCAATTTTGGGGGTTCTTTCTTCCCTCTTGGCACTATTCTTCAAAATCCTCTACATGTGTTTCGTTCTTTTCGAGTTTTGAGTCTTTATGAAAAGTAAAGGGTTTTTTTTGCTTAATTTTGAGCAATAAAACCGTAAATTGAAGTGGAAATAGTTACATAGTTTTAAAATGCGTATCGAAAAGTGTTTCTTCTGTTCATCTCCGGTCTACCCGGGACATGGAATTCAGTTTGTTCGTAATGACACCAAGGTTAGTTTTTTTAACTTTAAAAAGGGTCTTTAAAAGTGTCCGGAGTGAGCGCGCGATTGTCGCGAGTGAGCGCGCGATGGGTCGTGAGTGAGCGCGCGATGGGTCGCGAGTAAACTCTGCCATTTCTGTAAGATTATTTACCAATCTTTATATAAATTTCAGATCTTTAAATTCTGCCGATCAAAATGTCACAATGCGTTCAAAAAGAAGAAAAATCCCAGGAAGGTTAGATGGACAAAGGCTTTCCGTAAATCGGCTGGGAAGGAATTGGCAGTTGATCCTTCATTCGAATTCGAAAAGAGGAGGAACGTTCCTGTCAAATATGATAGAGATTTATGGCAAAAAACAGGTTTGGCATTTATAAATTAACGTTATAAATATGTTTAGTTAAAGAACTTCAAGATTAATTGTGATTTTATCGATGTATTTTTAGTGGACGCGATGAAGAAAGTTGAAGATATCCGACAGAAGCGAGTTGGAAGATTTATCATGCAAAGGTTCAAGAAAGCCAAGGTTATTGATAAGGTTCGGGACACGAATGAAGTCCAGCGGAATATCTCATTTATCCGATCCCCAGCTGCAGGACTTCTGCAACTTCAACAGAAGGAACAAATGGTCGAAGAAATCCATGAATCAGATGAGGAAGAGGGGATGCAAATTGCCGAAGAAGTTTAAGTCTTCGTAGCTAAGTCCTAATAAATAAATCCTATCCCAATGTGTATTTAAATTCGTACGCTGACTCTAAAATATCTCTGCGTTTATTGTTATTTTAAGTTTTGATATCAGTCTTTCGTTATTTTGCAAAGATATCGTAGATTTAATCCGTTTTACGCAAAGCTTATACTCGTAAGGTTTTTAGATTAATAAAGCTGGAAATTTTCTAGAGTCCATCGATAAAAATCCGGATAAGTTGGAGCTTCTAATTCTAAAGACTTCCCTTTTCCAAAATAATTTTCCAAGACATATGAATGAAGGTGGATATGTGGCGGAATTGAAATGGTATCCTCCGGTTGGCTGAGTTGTAGAGCTTCTAGCTGCGAAACCGATAGTTTCTGAAATTCGAGAATATATTTTTATGATTATTTTTTTGCACCGATTCCTGTCATTTGTTCAGAGAAGTGAAAAGTTTAAAAAATATAAAAACCTGCAGAGAATCTCCAGGAGTCAAATGAGTTGGGTCAATTTTAGTTGATATTCCCATGATACTTTTTACTCGACCAGAAAATAGATGATCGCCCAAAATCGGTTGCAGGATGTCTGCACAATAAACCCGAAGAAAGTTCCACTTCAGTGAACTCGTACAGATTTCCAATAGTGATCCATGGGAATTTTTTCTTATAACATTTACACGAACGTAAACAGGGGTAATTTCTGATCTCTTGACTGAATTTATTGAAAACTCTCGTTCAATTATCGGCTGCAATTAAAACCACTTCCAAGATAAGCATACCTACATTACTTTCACTGTTGGTCGATACGTAATTCAGCGTAAAGAAGCCGACAAAAGAGTTTCATTTACATTACCTGTTTAAGATTAGACAGAGGACCAGATTTTGAATGAATTCCAACCTTTTCTTGAAAAGATCTCTTCAAGTTAAGAGAGTCCCCTACAACTACAACATGGTATCTGTATAAAGGATCTGTTTTCGACTTGGCTTTTGAAACTTTCAACTTATCTTGAAAGTGTTTGGCTTCTTTATCATTGTCTGCAAACACGGATATCCCTGATGCAAATCTTAAACAAGAATCAAACGAGATTTTTAATTCTCGGCAGATTATTACTTTTTTTTAAAACATTACATAATATTCCACTTACTTATCTACACTTTTGACTAGTACAAGTTCGGGTTTGTTAAGCGCAGATCTTAAAAAAGGAATAGCATCTTGGAGTAGATAACTGCAAGATCCTATGCCACGTAAAACCAGGTGTAATTTCTGGTTCGGAATTCGGTCAGGATGTTTTGAAGGTTCGGTTTTTTTAACGCCAATTCCAAGTGGTTTATTAATTACCACAAGTCCATCTATAATTAATTTAATAACGGAATTAAGTTATCCTGAATTTATCATCCATAAATCCTACTAAAACCTAACTTCAAGTATTTGATTTATTTCAATTCAAGACATGAAATTCTTACTTTGATTGTAAATAATCTGCTCTAATAAGGATTTCTCAAACTCCTTTATGGATTTCCAACGAAATATATTTTTATAAGCGTGCATTTTTGTTGCATGCAAAATGTTTTTCGAGTTTTAAAAATGAATCAAAGCAGCATGCAGCGTGGCTGAAGTCGCTTTTGCTTTTGTAGCTTTTCCTACGGTTTTTGCAACAATTTGAGCAAAACTACTCATGGAGAAAGCAATTATTTGCTAATGCCGTTGCCGATTGCAGTTTTGCCTGCCGAGTACCGAGAAAGAGAGTTTTCTTATTTTGATTCCTAAGTTTTGCTTATTTTGCCAGATTTTAGACACGGGGATCCATCTTTTCCCACTTATCCTATGTCTGTCTCAGTCCGGCCGACATTCTACAAATCTGCACAAAAGCCCTTTTTGGTCCTTAAATATGCTTCTTTTTTTACTTTACATGTAGATTTTTAATTTTTTTAGTTAGTTGTTTTTAGAAATATTATGCATACTAATTTCGCATGGAATAAAATAATATAGCATTTGCATTGGTTTCTTTTGTTCACCAAGACAAGCCCGTTTGTCTGTCTACATAGGATATGATATAACCAACCTATGTATCTATCTATGCATGCACGTCTTTTATAAATGATTTGATAATTAATCGAAATGTCTCGTACAAGCCAAAGGGGCCCGTGTTTTTATACGTTACACGGGGTCTAGCATCAGCTTACAACCAACCACGAAGATGAGCGTTATTAAATATGCGGAACCGTTTCATTCTTATCTTTTATTTGACACCAAAAAGGGAGAAATCGGTCAATGTTTACAGCAGCGCCATAGTATTGACCCTTTCTAGGTCAAGAGGGTACACCCTCTCCAAGCAAGTCCCAATTTTATGCAACCGCTAGGCCAATCCCTTTTATTTGACACCAAGATCGGCGAAATCGGTCAATGTTTACAGTAGCACCATACGTTTGACCTTTTCTAGGTCGAGGGGCACACCCCTTTTAACCAAATCAAAATTGTATTCAACCGCTAGGTCAATACCTTTTATTTTACACCAGAATGAGCAAAATCGGTCAAAGTTTACGGCAGCGCCTTATTTGTGACCTTTTAAGGTCAAAGGTCAAATTTAGAACCTTCAGTCCTGAAAAGAAGGAAAAATGCGATTTTTGGAGACAAAAATGAAGAAAATCTGATGAAAATTGTGGCCTCCATCCCTCAGAAAGACATTTTTAATTCTATCAAATTATTATAGATCAATTGTCATTCATGCCACATTTTATTACCGTCTAAATGACGTGCTATTAGAATATTGTGGTTTGGGATTAGGATTTAGAGCTAAACGGCAACACTTCCCTTTACAAATTAAAGTAAATCATTATTCCGATTAAATGGTTAGTGTTGTCTTGATTATCAACTCGTTACCCAAAAGAAAGGCAGTAAAAATTAAGAAACCTGGAACTAAATCTCATCAATGCAATGTGCAAAGTGCAATATCGCAATATAAATTTAGGTTGGCCAGTTATTCTTACTTGCATTGAAATAGCTTAGCTACTTATTTGACATTGAAGAAATTTCCCATTACAATAGTTGATATAACAAACTCAAACTTAAATACTATCGTACGGCAATGGGTCTGAGGATCCTACATTACAATATGCAAAATGCAATTTTAATAAACTTGCTGTACACCTCCGATCTACTGTTTTTATGGACATTACCAAGGAACAGTTAGTCCAAAGTGGTAAAATGCGAGGAAATCGTTAAACAATTCATCTCAGCTCAGTGTACAGATTTTGAGACAAGAGTCTCACGAGGAAAATAGTCCAAATTTTTAGCTTTCCCTTTGCATACCGTTAATAAATCATTTCAGAGACTCCACTTTGCACTCAAACACTGATCAAAATGGATCAATACTCGTAAACTTCAAAAAAGCTATCCCTAAAAACTCCTCAGCCATGGCTAAAGTGGCTAGCATCCCTATTTTCTTACTATTGACTAGTCAATTTGTCGACTCCGCAAATATTCTTTTTATCCACCAATTGTACGTTAATAATTTCAATTTCCGACTAACTTCCTACCACCAAATTCACTATCATTGTCTATATTTTTCAGAGCTTCGGCAAGCCATCGTGTAGTGACCCAAGCCTTGGCAGACAGACTGGTCTTGGAAGGTCACAACATAACCTACATTTCCGCTCGTGATGACCCAAATCCAACCAGGAATCCCAATATCACCAATATAATCCCAGAACGCCTAAAATATTACAATGACGAGGTCCTTGGGGACAAAATTGACATTCAGCGTCGGATATCTGGCTACGTTCCCCCAGTATTTCTTTACTTGGACCCAATTCTCTACTTCTCATGCAAAGAGCTGTTGCTCAGCCAAGAGGTCCAATCCTGGCTAAAAACATCTCCAAATATTGACCTAATTTATGCAGATACCACACATCAATGCGCTTCCGGATTAGGCTACAAGCTAAACGCAAAGGTAGCCGTAATTTCCGTAGTCCCCTTATTTCCACACTTCTTTGACATTCTTGGCATCTCTTCGGAGTCGTCTTCCGCTCCGACTATGGAAATGGATGTAACCGTTCCGATGACCTTTTTCCAGAGGGTAAAGAATACTTGGATAACACTCGCTTATCGTGTGTGGAACTGTGTTCTCCGGCCTTGGTACGAAGATCTCATGAGGACCGCGTTGGAAATACCGGATATGCCTGGACTAAAGACGCTTGAAGATAATCTGACCCTTATTTTGTACAATGGTGGTTACCTAAGCGAGCATGTGAGATCCCTGCCTCCCATGTTTATTAGCGTGCCTGCGTTACACGTTAAGGAAACTATCGCTCCGTTACCACAAGTAAAAGGGAGGATTTTGTGGGATTTATCTGGCTTTATACCAATTTATTTCATAATTACAGTTTATTGCGGTTTCTTATTTTAAGGAGGTCGAAGAATTTCTAGCTAGAGATGAAAAAGACGGCGACCCGGATGATGTTGATGGATTTGTTTATATTAGTTTGGGAACTGCGGTAAAAACCCACCAACTGCCTGAAGAAATAGTTGACGCTTTTGTGGAGTGGATTCACAGCTTTCCGACGCTTAAATTTCTGTGGACATGGAGCACTCCATTTCCGAGAAATAAACCCGACAATCTTTACACAGCCCCTTGGTTTTCACAACAAGATGTCTTAGGTTTATTTCCAATTTGTTTACTTGGGGTTATTATTCTTAGCATTACCAAAATGATGTTTTAATCTTTTCTTATAGGGCACGCTAAAATTAAGGCATTTTTAACTCAGACGGGAAGGCCTAGTTCACAGGAAGCGTTGGTCAGAGCCGTTCCGATGATAACCATCCCGGTTATTGGGGGTATAATATGCAATATATTTTAATTATGTTATCGTTAGAAATGCAAAGCCAGTGTCTATTTGTGTTTATTTTATTGAAGACCAAAATTACAACGCCGGGATTTTGGCTCAAGTCGAAGTTTCCATCAATATCGACATTGCCACGCTAACTGCTGACAGTTTGAAAACTGCGTTGAACAAAATACTTGATGATAAGAGGTTCAGAACTTTCGTCAGTCTTTCATTAGTTTCCAGATAAAAATGAAGTATTCTGTTTTTGATTAGCAGTTTTAAAGAAAGATGCCTGAAAGTTTCGAAACGGTTTCAAGATCTGCCGATGAAACCGTTGGACACTGCAGTGTGGTGGACGGAATACATTCTTCGGAATGATGACTTTTCTCATTTGAAATCTTTAGGAAGACACGATAGTTGGTTTCGAAGGAGCCTTTTGGACATTTGGCTCTTTACAGCCTTACTTTCTACAGTTTATTTGCGTCTCGGCTACATCTTTATTCAAATCTTGAGAGATAATATATTCAGTACGAAAGTTAAACAAAATTAATGACCTGATTACTGTACATATGTTCGGTTGATATCCTTTAGTCTTAAAATTAAAGATAGCTCTCTTTTAAAATGACATGACTGCACACTTTCAAATTGAAACATATCAACTTCCTCACGCTGGCAGAAGTCAGTAGAAGCATAAAAAGTACCCTAAAATCTCATACATATAGCGCGCACACACGTACATCGCGCACCCACGTTGGTTTACTAAAATCCAACACGCCCCTATCCTATATCGCGCTCTCCCTTTTATTAGCGTTGTATTTCTATAAAGATCCTTGAAAATTTATTGATATGTAAATAGGAAGGTAAAAAGGGCTAGAAACAAAGCAAATAAGCCTAAAAAACCATTACACACAGCATCAGAGTCACCTCGATTGATAAACCCAAGGAAGGGTTAAACCTCTCTCGAAGAGGTGAGTTTTAGAGGAGATGAATGTTTTACAAGTGAGGGCGCTTTGGCCAGACTCACCTGTAATTAGACATTTCCTCGATCCACGTACAGCATACCAACCAGATTCACCCAACCTCTTGAAGTAGTTTATACCATCACTATGTCAAAATCTCTAGCTTTACTCTTATGCCTTTTCTATGTATCATACCCAGCTTTCTTACGCAAGCCCTTTCATCCCATCCCACAACATATTTTTACTTTACGCTTTAACCCTTTTCTGGCTTTTATAGGCTAAATCCATCCAAACCTGAATAGATATTCATCGCTAACTTAAACGGAAGAACTCTCTATTCCAAGACAGTACATTTTGGCCAGCAGGTAGTTTACTTGCAGCTAGAAAAGAAATCTAGATCTATTCAATCAACCTAAATATACAATAATGTGAACTGAAGTAGGCAATGGAATAGTAAAAGTTGGTACTACTATTATTATATTGGTGGTTTAAAGCTATTTAGAAAAATTCTTACTACTGATGCAAATAGAACTGTTAATTGAAAGTCAAATAAAAGCTATTATTATTGTGGGGTGGGCAAGGTAAAAGTTAGATAGCAGTCAGTGGACTGAATTCAATCAAATTGCGATAAAGATACAGAATGACCACATGGAATATGGATAAGGATTTAAGAATAAAGAATACCTCATGAAATGTGACATCGCATTATATCTGATAATTCATGACAATTGACAATTTTGATAATAACATCAAGTCATAGATGTAGAGTGCTAAAAAACTGTATTTGTTAAAGCAGTTGACAAAGGCAATCAAATGATATGCTATCCTATAGTTGATTCGACATTCACCAAATTATATTCCAATATTTCCAATCCGGAGTACGGTACTGGAAAAAAACCGCAGCAATCTAACCAGAAAACTGTCTTACAAATTTTTAATGAAATGACGCAAGCAGCTAATTTTACACGTCGGACTAATGCTGAAGTGACAGTTTTAGAGCAAATATAATTGGGAAACAAATTGGTTGATTTAAGAGATAAAATAACTTTTAAGTCATTTGCTACAGGCTATAAAGTTTTAAGCAACTTATTAATTATGGTTAGACTATAACTTTTACATTTCTGTGCCATAGTTAGAGAGGTCTAGGTCTGATCTATGACAAACCAACCTGTGGTAGAATGGTGATTTGGATTCGCTTTTTGTGCTAATATTTTGTTCAATAAAAGAGTTAAGTGATTGAAGGGAAAGGGAAAAGTAAATGTCATTTTTCTTTATGGAATAATAAAAGTTGAACGTGGATCAGAAATTCATAAACAGTTTGGTCTAAATAAAAAAATTAGCAGGCATTTACAGACACACAAGCAAACTTCGTCCTAAAACTTCAACATGTTGCTAATAAATAAGAAGCCACAAGCCAGTTACAAAAATGATGAGTACAAATAAAGTTTAAACAGATATAGTAAGTCCAACTCCATATTTTCATTTTTTTTATATCTTTAGAAACATATTTCAGAAATAGTGGGTTTAATGAAAGAAAGTGCAAAATAGGAATGTAAATGTTGGTATCAATTTGTCAAATATTACAGAATGCATTTGACTAGAATTGATAGACTTCTTGTGAGATTGAGCGAGCCTGTCAAGAAGTGAGTGTGAGGTGAGTGGATGTGGGAGTAGTAGGCTTTGGGATGTGAACTTTTCCCCATTAGATTCCCACGGTTAAGGAATAATAATTAAATGTCAGCATTTATGCTATTGTATTTTACATGGGATGGGTGCAATTGTAGGGATCTCTAAAAGGTTTACAAATAAGATACGATGTCATATAGAAATCTTATTTCCGCTAGTTTTTTGCGACGCAATGCACCAAGTTCAGCCAATTTGGTTTCTGGTTTAGTTTTTATGAAACTAACTGCTTACAATCTGACTGCCTCCTTGCATCTATGTACTTATCATGCTAGAGATAGCTTAGAACCCTTGTCCTTATAAGATTAGATCGCTTGGAAGTAGCAAATGCAGTAAGAAACTTTACGCGTGATTTTTTCATTCTGTCATCATGAATTAGGGATTAGAAGCAGACCCTGAACTATGCATGATTTTTTTAAAAGATTTTATATCACTTGGATTTATTTTTTTCAGTCCACTACTAGGAATTAAAAAGTCAGACGGACAGCTCACTGCCAACTGCCCACTTCAACCATTTTAAATCTTGAGAACCCTGCTTAATCCTTCGACAACACGCCGAAAACGGAGAATTGATGACTTGAGACTACAGAATACTGCAGAAGTTCTTATTACTGCTTGTAACTACATATTTGTCTCTCTTACTGTATCTACGTCAAATTGTGCCAGATGAATCAGACTGCAAGCTTATCAAGTCACGTTAGTTAAAAAATACTCTTAATTAATGCTCACATAAACCCAAACTACCATACATGTGGTTACGTTAGTGGTAGATTGATAATGGATTATAAAAATTCTTTGTAGCAGTGGATGGATCCCAAGGATTCATTTGGAATCGGGAGAATGACAACTAGTCCAACGCCCGAGGTTATCCCCCCACCGCGACCTCGGAAGGCGGAAGTCAAACTGAACTCTATGCCATGGTTTCATGGAAAAATATCCAGAGATAAGGCAGAAGAGTTGCTGAGGCCTAGAGAAGATGGGCTATTTCTCGTCAGGGAATCCACTAACTTCCCAGGAGACTACACACTATGCGTTTGCTTTCAAGGGAGAGTTGAGCATTACAGAGTCATTTACAAAGATAACCAACTTACAATAGACGAAGAAGAGTATTTTGATAATTTGGCTCAACTGGTTGAGGTTAGATTGATAAATTTCCTTCAGTCTACTGTCGATTCTACTGCAGTCATTAACAAAGTTTATAATGATTATAACTATCATTTATTTTAGCACTATGAAAAGGACGCAGACGGGTTGTGTACAAGGTTGTGTAAATGTTTGCCGAAAGAAGGGACTCAGGAGTATTGCGTGGATGTTAAAGCCTTTTTAGAAGCAGGCTGGGCCATACCTCCTAAAGATATTGAGGTAACACCTCAGTTTTGAGGGATCAAGTTTTTAAACATTTTTTCATGACATAATAATGAATGACCATTTTTTTAGATGCACGAGTCTTTAGGAAAAGGTGAGTTCGGGGAAGTCAGGTTAGGACTGTTAAGAGGTGAAAAAGTAGCCGTGAAGGTTTTAAAAGATTCTAGCCGAGCAGCCCAAAAGTTTCTGGCGGAAGCTTCTCTTATGACGTGAGATGTTAAACGATCATATTGAGTTTGGTGCATTTCATGTGATCAATTTCACACAATTTTGTTTCCTCTCTAACTGTTTGTAGGTCGATACGGCATCCCAATTTAGTACAGTTACTGGGGGTTGTGCTGGAGAGTCAAAATATTTATTTAGTAACCGAATACATGAGCAAAGGTTCTCTACTAGATTACTTAAGATCAAGGGGAAGGCTACATGTCACCAAAACGGATCAGATCAATTTTGCATTGTAAGGAATCCGTTGACTACTGAATGAGAAAGGCTTCGCTTTCTGCTAAGAGGGCATGATAAGTAACTTAATGATGAGAACATCCCTGTATATTTCTCTAGTGATACGTGTTCGGGAATGGAATACTTAGAAAGGAATGGAGTCATACATCGTGACCTAGCTGCGAGAAACGTCCTTATTTCTGAAGAAGGTGTAGCAAAAGTAGCGGATTTTGGTCTAGCCTGGAGAGAAGAGGCTACTTCTTCTGAAGCTTCGGGGAAGTTGCCCATCAAGTGGACAGCCCCAGAAGCTCTTAGGAAAAACGTAATTAATCTTACTAACATTTTGGAGTTTTAAGCATTTTGTTCTGACTGTCTTCGTTATTTTAATTATTCTATCGTTTCCAACAGAAATTTTCAAATAAGTCAGATATGTGGAGCTTTGGAGTATTACTTTGGGAAATCTATAGCTTTGGTCGAGTACCATATCCTAGAATAGTAAGTCCGTTTATACTTTTGCAAGAGTTTTCTAAATAAACACTTTGCTTTAACTTATATTTCTTGCACAGCAACTCTCTGATGTACTAAGAAAAGTGGAACATGGCTATGTCATGGACGCACCTGATGGATGTCCACCA